>JADRCD010195852.1:0-15386 GCA_019843815.1 Montemys delectorum | reverse complement strand
GAATGGTAGTGCAGTGATAGCTCAGTGGTTAAGAGCACCGACCTCTGTTCTGGATTCAATTCCTGCAGCTGCGTAATGGCTCAACCTGTAAAGGTTTGTGGTGCCCACTTCTGTTGTGTGTCTGAATACAGCTACTGTGCACTCACATACATAACATAAGAAAATAAATCTTTATATTTGTTTGTTTGGTTGGTTTGGTTTTTCAAGACAGGGTTCCTCTGTGTATCCCTGGCTGTCCTGGAACTCACTCTGTGACCACGATGACCTCAACCTCAGAAATCCACCTGTCTCTGCCTCCCAAGTGCTGGGATTAAACGTGTGCACCACCACCGCCTGGCAAATAAATAAATCTGAAAAGAAAAGAATAAAGAAAACTCAGAAGCCATTAAAAATTATTCTGTTCACTCCTTTTGGATGTATGTATATATAAAAGTATCCAATGGCCTCCGTGAAGTTCGGTGGTTAAATCATAAGCGACCATTCCTTGCTGTGGATTCAGCTGTGGTTCTTTCATGAGTCACATGGGGACTGGCTGTGTGCAGGATGAGGTAAGGCCCAAGGGTCCAGGTATCAGTTGGACACCGTAAGATACTTCTAGTGTACTTTTCCTAGAAAATGGACACCTTGTGAATCCCGGGGTTGTTTTGCATTTCTGGAGCCTTGTGATGTCATCACTGGTCCCCGAACTGCTCTGCTTCTGACAGGCAGTGTTCTGGTGTTGCTAGGAGACGAACCCTGTGTCTGATGCCCCTCCCCCCTGCAGGCAGCTCCTGATGCCTTCATCCCACACCCATCTTGCTCGGTCCCAGTGGGCGGCTGAGCCCAGACCCTGAATGCCCTCTTGCTGCTTTTAAGTGAATCTGTCTTTCATCTTAGGTCCTCCTGCGAGGCCAGGCATGGGCAGAGCATTCTGAGCCCTTCTGACCAGGCCCAGATCACGGCCCAGCAGGGTCTCCTACCAGCTCCCCATCCCCTGACATCATCTCCCACGGAAGTCCCACTGGAAGATTCCGGGCTGGTTTGTGCCTCTTGGGATCCTGCAAGATGCATGGTGGCCTTGGACCAGGCAGGGGTCTCACGAGGGCAAACCAGATGTGGAGCGAGTGAGTTGCAGGGAGACACCAGCACACTTACCTTCCCTGACTACACACAGCACATGCCCAGAGAGAGCAGGTTGGACCCCTTTTTCTGGAGAGGGTACTGAGTGCCCACCTGGATACCAGGCTGCTAGGGTCCTGTGCATGGCTGCAGCTGTCAAACCCCACAGAGAGGTCCTCCGTGCAGCATCCCACTGCTGCCTCCACCTCTGAAAACTTCTGCCAGGGGCCTAGACATGGTGGCAGCTGGCACAGAGCGCACTCTGAGAAGAATGGGGCAGAGGTGCCGACTCCTCACTGCAGACCCACCCCACCATCTAGCGGCTGCTCTCTACCAGGGCACCTCTTCTGGGGAAAGTCCTTCCATCCCAGACCTGGGAATGTGGGATGGGACATCTCACAGGGGTCCCCCCTGAGGTGCCGAGGTTAGCCCTCTCTGTTTCACTCAGAGGAAGCCGGTCACTGTCGCCCTGGCTTCCAGCCTCACCTAGAGGCAAGACTGCCATTGTTGGCTTTTAGGGCCTGACCGATGTTGGGCTCCATAGCATCTCTTGAGAGCTATGCGTGCAAGAATCAAAGAAATGAACCTCATGCACCTGGGCATGGGGAAAATATTTACTGTAAGATAATGAAGAAGTGGGCATACTTCTGCCGTGAGAAAGTGCTAAGAAATTGTGCTACATGATTGTTGTTAAATTCTATGTTTTAGCCTCACTGTGCCTTACTATAAAAGATTTCTCACTTTAAAGGCTTATTGCCATTGCCAGCAGAGCAGTGGTCCTCTCTTTCTCACTCAGTCGCCCTGCCCTCTCTACTTCAGCCTGACTCTTGTCAGCTGGCTCTGACAAATGGTGCTGAAAACCCGGGAATTTGGAAGAGCTGAAACACTGAGACTACAGGGATGACCGCCTTCACAAGACCTAGGCAGAAATTAAGAGTAAGTAAGGGGGAGCGTGGGATTCTGAGATCGAGAGCATAAACCATGGGCAATACAATTGAGCCAGAAAGGGAATTGTTTGCTCAAGTTTTGTATAGTCTTTTACGTACTAGAGGAGTTAAAATAGATAAATCTAGGATAGTTATTTTTTTAGATTTTGTATAGTAGACTGTGTGTCCTTGGTTTCCTGAAGAAGGACCTATTAATGTAGAGACATGGAATAAAATTGGAGAAAGAATTCATACTTTTTATGCTGCTTATGGACCTGAAAAGGTGTCTGTAGATACATTTGCCCTATGGTCACTTATAAAAGATTGTTTGAGAGGGGATTCAGAAATGGAAAATGGAATCGAGGGACCAAAGGGAGTGTAAGAAAGAGTAAATCATTTGAGTCTCTTTCTCCACCTCCTCATTTTCCTCCAGCTGTCCCTTCGACACCTCCTGTGCTCAAGGTTCTAAGTATGAGCAGCCTGATCTTCCTTTTCTGGAATGGAGTGAAGACAATAATAATAATCCAGATCCAGGTTAATTTATGAAAACGCATGAAAGTGCAGGAATGACTTGTGAAACTATATATGAACTTATGTGAGTTAATTCATGTTTGTTTGTGTAAAACTTTCCTTCTGTGAGTGTTATTCTCTTCTCTTGGTTCAATAGAAGTTTCTTGCTCCAATCTTCCCCTTTGCCCCACAAGTAAGAAGCAGCTGGACAAACATGAAAAGGCTCTAGCAATTAATCCTTTACTTAGCATCTTGCTATTTTCAGATGAAGTGCAAGGTGGCAGAGACTTCAGGTTCTGGCCTGAGACGAACACAGAAAGCAGGTCAGCTACAGTAGTATAGTAAATTAGACTTAGATAAGTAACTCTTTCTTATTATTATACTGCAACACTAAATAATTCCTAGGACAAAGTCTTACCGCATATCTCACAAGACCAAGTCTTATCCTCCACTGAATCACTTTCCCCCTGATTTCTACAGAAGAACCAACATGAAAGAAGACCCCCACTGGTGCTGCCACCCAGTCAATATTATCTGCATTCCAATTGAGATAGTTTACACTTTTCCAATTGCCTTTTTTTCCAACAGCATCTTCTAAGAGAAGACCAGAATGAAAGCATCACCTGAACAAAAGGTTAAGGAAATGTGTCCATTTTGAATTTGTAACTGAACTGAGATGGTTGTGAAGTCCAAACTGCTCTAAAAGTATTCTGTACTTGTCTAGTATATTAGTCAGAGTCCTATAGAATAACAAACTGAGTCTGTCCCACAACAATTGAAATATCCATTTCAGGGAAGGTATCATTTTTATATTAAATTATAGCCATTGCATACCATCAGCTGTGTTGAATTAAATTAACCACAGCAGGGCTTTTGAAATGTTACTAAACCTCTACCAAAAAAAAAAAAAAAAGAAAAAAAAAAGAAAAAGAACAAGAAAAAGAGGACATAGCATCCACTATCTGTACAATATGGACGAGGAATAACTATTTAGGTAAAGTGAATTTATTTTCACAAATAATGAGTAAAAGTGGGTTTTTGTTTGTTTGTTTGTTTTTTGTTTTTGTTTTTTGAGAAAGGGTTTCTCTGTATAGCCCTGGCTATCTGGAACTCACTCTGTAGACCAGGCTGGCCTCAAACTCAGAAATCCACCAGCCTCTGCCTCCCAAGTGGTGGGATTAAAGTCATGAGCCACCATCACCAGGTGAGTAAAATATTTTTAATGTGATTAATCTTAGGATATCTAAAGTCTCAGAAGAAAAATTTGACAGCTTTTCATATGTAAAATGAGTAATTTGACTGTTACTCTAGGGTGAACTATGATAGTTTTGAAATGTAGTACCACTGAGAACTTAGAAAGAGGGGATAAAAATTACTTAATCCCTTCCATGAATAAATATTCTCACAATAGATTGTGAATTTATTTGTTAAACCTATTGTTAAACCTATTGTATCTTATGGTATTAATATTTATAAAATGTAAGAATGATCTAAAGATGGAAATGCTTTTAATATATATATATATATATATATATATATATATATATATATATATCCAAAATGAGAAGAAAAAAAAAACCTTCAAAGTCTTTGGAAGTTCTGAAGGAATAAGTAAGATATTTAAGGCACTTCGATTATGAGACTTAAAGGAAATATATATGGGATTAATGCCTCTGTCCTCAGATAAACATTTATGAGAAGGTGTCTTTAATTTAAGTTTAATTCTATCCTTTACAGGTCCAGTCTACATTGAGGAGAGTCAAAATACAAGGATGATTCCCTCAGAGCTTCCAAGGGAAGTCACACTCAGTCCAAGCAAGGGTATGGAGTAATGTTCACTAAGAGGGAAAACAGTACAAAGAAAGCTTGAAGATGCAGAGATTCTTCAGAAGATTAAGTGATAACCTAGATGTGAAATTTTGACAGGCCTTAACAGAATGTAAACTGAAGTTAATTTTATTAAATGTGTAACCTTAAGCAGCCCTATGTAAAGTATGATCACTTTTAAAACACATTGTGTCTGTTTAGCAATTGAAGTGACACAAGTCCTCAAGAACTATGTTTGGTCAAATGAAATGTTGTTTAGAAAATAATTTCTCACCCTTGATTATCTTTGTCATATGTAGATGCATGTCAATATCCCATGATGAAAGAAAAGACCTTGGCTTACTTTAGCAGAGCAGGGTCCATACACAGCTGAGAAAACTCAAAAATCTTATTAAGTACTGAGGCCAAATATTAAAACGTCATTTACGAAATATAGAATTCCATCTCATTATCAAAGAGTACTTCTCCGCTGAGAGATGGCTCAGTGCTTAAGAGCACTGACAGTTTTTCCAAAGGTCCTGAATTCAAATCCCAGCAACCATATGGTACAACCACAACCATCTGTAATGATATCTGGTGCCCTCTTCTGGCGTGTTTGAAGACAGCTACAGTGTACTTACATATAATAAATAAATAAATCTTTAAAAAAAGAGTACTTCTCACTAATAGATTCTGTCCTCCATTACACTAGTCATGCATACTCCCAGATTTAAATGTGATGCAAGAACTTCTGCCAAGCAAAGCACAAATTTCTAGAATTATTCAGGTATCCTATTTTATGTCCTTTGACTTCAACTAGCTTTTCCTGTAAAGTAGCAGGAACATGTTCTTCATGGAGCTGGTTCAAATTATATCCTTTTTTGAAAGACACTGGATTATAGTCCAACTCATAATAGAAGAACATTTCACCTTACAAAACATAAGAATGTTAATAATGATGCTAAGAATATTTCTTCAAAATTTAGTTCTTTATATATCACAGGAGGTAGCAAATGGAGGACAGACAGTGGTTGACTCTAAACATATGCTTGTTAATCCAAAATTCCTCATGGGTTTCCAACAAACTACTGGCCTTACAAGAAATCCAAAAAAATCAGTTTTCTAACACCTAATACAAACCATGACATTGGTTTTTAGATGGTACTTTTGCAAATTCTCTTCCTATAGTAAGCATGATATTACCCTAATTATATTCTTAACTACATTCTGAATAGAAGTTATAACATCCTAACAATTTGGAAGTTGTGTATTGTGATTGTTACCCCACTCACATAACAGAATCTTACCATGCATGTTGTTTTCGATAATTGTCTTATTTTCAGAATCTATGTCATCTCTTTTGTTTTATTTTGGCTACTTAGAAGGACTCTTCTCTGAGGCACCACAACTGCTGATCTTTCAAAATATAGGAGGATCCATTATATAAACTCCAAAAAGTATAGATATCCTCTTGAGGCTGACTATGGTGCCAGACATCTCATATTCATCTTCACAGCATCACCAGTTATGGATTTATGGAATGAAAGGATAATGTGTGAGAGATGTGAAGAATGGGAAAGGCTAAATACAGGAAAGTAAGACACACTGCCAGACAATGATATCCTCAAATTAGGTAAGGATGGTAATTAGTGTATTTTTGATGGACATGCAAATCAGAGTATTGAATATCATAAAATGGATCCTTGAAGACAAACTAAGATGCTGATTGAAACTACTATTCTGGGAGTTATGGATTATATGTTGATCCAATGAGCAGGTCTGGGAATGAGAGACTCTGTGGTACATATCATTTGCTGTGGATTTAACATATCCACCTCTTTAATATATCTTAGTCTATCACATCAGGTAATAAAAGACAATAAAAATACCCAGCAGAGGCATTCTCAGCTACACCCACAAACACACAAACACACACACAAACACACTCTCACACAAACACACAGAAAGATATGTATGCACACACAGAAACAGAGAGAGTCAGCACGAGAGAGAGACAGACAGATATAAGCCCAACACAGACACATACAACACGTACCCACACAAGTATATACTCCTACCACATCAAGAACTTTTTTTTCTTCAGTTGGTTTATCTAATTTCTAATGAAACTGGCATGAGATGTGCTCTAAACCACAATTTCAAACAATGTACTCTCCTCTGGAAGTAAGGAATTTTATAGAGTAGGAACATTGTGGTTTAAATCAGGATAGGTATAATTTTTTTTATGCTAACATCACAAAGTTTAGAATATTTGAAAATTACCGGGTGGTGGTGGTACACACCTTTAATCCCAGCACTTGGGAGGCAGAGACAGGCAGATTTCTGAGTTCCAGGCCAGTCTAGTCTACAGAGTGAGTTCCAGGACAGCCAGGGCTATACAGAGAAACCCTGTATTGAAAAAAAAAGAATATTTGAAAACAACTATCATTATACCATATTCAAAGTGTGGCCAGTCGAAAATGAAAGAAGAAAAGAGGACCATAGAGAAGCCAATTGACATTTGGTGCCTGGAAAGGCCTAAGCATTGTTCTCACTCTGTATATTTAGGGTTATACAGTGATCCAGGATGATGTCAAACTCAGTGTGACCTGACTGAAGATGTTCTCAAGTGCTTTGCTTTCTATCCCAACTCCTGTGAGCTGGGGTGAAAACAATGGGCACTAAGTCTTATTGAACAGTACTCATGAATCAGACCAGATGTCTGCCCACATTAAAGAAAGCCTCTACAAATTATTATTCCTCTCACTATCTTTCTAAATTAAATAAGAGTACAAGAGAAGAGTCCCCTGAAGAGCAGTGCACATGATAAAAACTACACTGGCAAGGAGGATAACAATAAACACTTATATGGAACATAACAATTACAATGGCAGTTGATAATGAGAAAAAATAATAATATGTTTGTGTTCATCCTGCCGAATGTCTTTGTACCACAAGAATATAACTCCTACAGAGGCTAGAAGCAGGCATAAGATTCCACTAGAATTTGAGTGAAAGAGGTTTGTTCCTGTCATGTGAGTCCTCTGCGAACCCCAACAATTGTACTTAATAGAGAACATATTTTTCCTGTGTGCACTATATTTGACATCAGTCATTCCAATCAGGTGTGCTAGATCACTCCTGATAAAAGAGAAATATCTGGAGACCTGTAGTGATAGGTACATGAGGTAGGTATGTTAATTGTCTCAGTCTGCCACACATTCATGCAGTCCAAGGCTCCTGTGAGTTCAGGAAACAGCCACAAGATCACTGATTGTCATTTTGCAAAAGATTTCTCCCTCTCATCTAAGATAACAATGCAGATTAGGCCCATCAGGTCACAAAATCTATTGAAAAGACCTTCCTTATTGTGAAGGTGGGTAAGAGAAAGGTGAATGTCTGTCTGGGTAGGTAATGTTGGGAGGAACCTAACTACTAGCTGGAGTGGAAGAGCCTGCTTCAGTTTCCACATGCATCAGGTGGAGAGTGTGTCTCTGCAAGTCTAAAGATAGAGAAGATTATGTAATTTTGCTCTTTCACTGCTGGAGATCTCAGAGAATGCTGAAGAAGGGTTTCTTCCAGTGCTTTGTTCTTGTAAAGATCTCAAAAAGGAATCTGATTACTGAGACTGACAGTAAATCAGAGAGCTAATGGGTGGAACAGGAAATTTTGTGGGTCTCCAGACTGACACTGTAAGATCAAGAATAAAAAGAATCTACTGTTACCTGATCTTCATGTTTGTGGAGGTACTAGGTCTTGGTCTGCAAAACCTATGCCATCTACTTTTTTTTTCCTCCCTTAATTTGGAATCTCTCTATCTTATGTCCTCATAGAAGTATATTATTCCAGGTCCATAACATGGCAAGTTGAATATTTGCAAGTGGTCTTCCTGAGATGGACTGCTTCTGATTATTATATAATCTGTAACAGATGCACTTTTATTTGGCAAGACCATTGGAGAATTCATTTTTAGAAAGATTTCCACCACTAATATGCTTTTCCTGTTTTATTAAACACATATTACAATCTTTAAGTAATAGAATACCCCTTCGAAGAAGATCTAGGCAGATCTACAAAGATGTACTGTCTTGTAGTGATATTATATACATGGACAGATAAATTCTTAAGGCTTAATGATGATCCTTTAATTATTCCTAAAATTACATCAGTAATTTCACTAGACTTTTCTATACTGGGACTGCCATTATTTCCTTTTCTGATAGTCAAAACTGCAATGAAAACTCTGTCAGTCTCCCAAGTGTCACCAGTTAAATTCTCTGAGTTAACTAGACTTTCTACTACTCATATCACATTACAAGAGGTGGTAAAACAATTAAACAAAGGTTAAAAAAGGGAATTAATCAATTACTAAAGGACCTACACAGAAGATATAATTTTGACTGTGTTTTTCAATACAAAACTTCACTAATAAGTACAGTTTTAAACCATCAGTAAAGCTGTGGAGATTTGACATGTGATGGATGTTTAGTCAGATAATTACTTTTAATGAATATGTATGCAAACATTCTCCGTTGTAACCTTCTATTTCAATTTATGATTTGATTTTTGTGTGAACTTGTGATGAGCATTTTAAAATGTGGTCATGTATTCTGAATGATGTTTAAGGGCTGAGGACAAAGAGGACTGAGCTCAGGAGAACCAAGCTAAGAAGAACTTAGCGGAGAAGAATTGAGCTGAGAGGAACTGACCTGATGGGAAGGTTATTACACAGAGCAATGTTTAGACAGAACTGAACAAAAGAAGAATTTAGAAGTATAAGCATAAGCTGGGCGGTGGTGGTGCACAATTGAATCCCAGCACTTGGGAGGCAGAGGCATGTGGATTTCTGAGTTCGAGGCCAGCCTGATCTACAGAGTGAGTTCCAGGACGGACAGGGCTACTCTACTCAGAGAAACCCTGTCTCGAAAAATGAACAAAAAAAAGTATAAGCATGGGATGATTCTGAGAAAAGGCATTGAAAGTATGAACATTATCGTGCATCAGAGCAGAAGCAGAGAGCAAGATGTGAAGGAGAATGCAGAGTGGAATATCTTAGAAACTACAGATGACATAAAAAACTAAGAGGCAATGGGTAGAATGCAAAGGAAAGAGAAAAAAAGAAGCAGCTGCAGAGAGCAGAAGGAGCAGGTAGGTTGCTCATCACCATGGGACAGAACAGGTCCTTCCTTAATAACAAGGAAGGCTTCAGACTTCTTAACATAAAAAATAAAAAATTTGTTTGTCAGAAATCCACCTGCCTCTGCCTCCCAAGTGCTGGTATTAAAGTAATGTGCCACCACCGCCTGGCTGCTTTTTTTTTCTCTTATAAACATGGGTTTTATTCATTTAGCATTACAAGAGTAGAAGCTTTTTCTTTCTCTATGCAATAAAAATTGGAGCTCATTTTTAATCCAGAATGAGTGCATTCTTTCTGCAAGAGTGCTTGCTCTTTTTTTCCATATGCACATGTAACTATGAATGTGTGTGTGGAAGTACGTAATTGCGAGAATGGATGCAAGCTTTGCCCAACTGGTTTGAATGGAAATGCATGCAAGTGGATGCATGACTCGTGCATCTGTACATGGACATATGTGAGTTTATTCATATTTGCTTGTGTAAAAGTTTTACCTTCTCTGAATGTTATTCTCTTCTCTTGGTTCTATAGAAGTTAATTGCTCCAAACAGCCCCCTATCCGCAGAGCCAAGAAGCTTTTGGACAAACACAAAAGTTTCTAGCAATAATTTTTTTACTTAATGTCCTGCTTTGTTAGGATAAGGCTCTAGGTATCAGAGACTTCAGTTTCTGGCCTCAGAGGAACACAGGAAGCAGGTCAGCTACAGTAGCATACTATCTTAGACTTAGATAAGTATCTCTTTATTATTATACAGCAATGCTAAATAATTCGTAAGATAAAGTCTTATCCCACATCTCACAAGACCAAGTCGTACCCTCCACCAAAGTACTTTTCCCTCTGATCCATTGATAAAAACCAACAAGAAAGAAGACCCCCCCTCACTGGAGCTGCCACCCAGATAATACTATCTGCATTCCAATTGAGTTATTTTACACTTTTACAATTACTTACTTTTCCAACAGCATCTTGTAACAGAAGACCAGAATGAAAGCATCACCCGAACAAAAGGTTAAGGAAATGTGTCCATTTGGAATTTGTAACTAAACTGAAATGACTGTGAGGTCCAAAAACTCTAAAAGTATTCTGTACTTGTCTAGTATATTAGTCAGAATCCTACAGAATAACAAACCAATAGAATGAATTTCTCTCTATATACAGGGTATTGTTGAGAATGACTTAGAGGCTGTGGTGGTTCGGCTAATTCAACAATAACTAACTATGAAGGCAAAATTCAGGTATCCATTCAGTTGTTGCTCAGGCTACAAGGCTGGATATGTCAGCTTATCTTTAGAATAAATTGGAATTCCAAAGATGCTGAGTCTTATGCCAGTGAAGAAATGGACTTGCCATCAAGGTGAGAAAACAAGCAGAAAAAGAGCAAAATTCTCCTTCCATGTCATTATATAAGTTTGCAAAATTAGTCATGTCACAGATTAGAGGAGGGGCCTTTCAACATACAGGTGAACCGTGACCTGTGAACCACACGTGACCTCTACATTCCCTTGTGACACTGTCCTGTGACCCATGACGTTACCTGGACACAGTCTGCCTCACTCACCCAGCCCCAACCACGCCCCTTCACCATTCCACATTCTGACCCCTCCCCCACTACCACCAGCTAGGTCTTCCCGTGATGTCAGGTGTCCCCCTGTGACACCACATCCCCCCCACCCCAGGATTCCCCATGGTCACTCACCGCTCTAGTTCCCTTTGTCCTCTGCGTGCCTGGCACTGGTCTGTTGTAGGCAAGGGCGCCGAGGGGCAGCTGTCGGGCGGTGTCAGAGGTCTCGGGGTCAGAAGTCCTGTCCAGGATGCACCCCAGCCCGTCTTGCAGTGCACAGGGTGTCTCAGGATGGCTGAGGCAGCGCGGGAACAGCTCATCCACCTTCATTGGCAGCTTCCCAGGTGGCATGGCGGCGGCGAGGGTGGGAGGGGCCGACAGACAGACAGCCCCAGACCGGAGGATGGACACTAGTAGACACGGATTGACCGGCGAACGGATAGACACGTCTGAGGCGGCTTTAAAATGGCCACAGCTGGAAGCGATTACCGACCAGATGCAGGGTGATGGAGTAACAAGCCGCGACCACAGCCAGGCGGTCACACTGATGAAAGGGTCGCGTGAGGATGATGTCATGAGCAGCGACAAAAACAACTGGGCATGCGCTGGGTTAGACTTCCCTGTTCTCTGACACAGGGTGGGGCTAGCTCCAATCAGTCACTATGACTGAGGGCGGAGACTGGCTCCTGTCAGTCACTGTGACAGAGGGCGGGGCCTGGCTCCAGTCAGTCACTGTGACAGAGGGCAGGGCCTGGCTGCTGTCAGTCACTGTGACAGAGGGCGGGGCCTGGCTCCAGTCAGTCACTGTGACAGAGGGCAGGACCTGGCTCCAGTCAGTCACTGTGACAGAGGGCGGGGCCTGGCTCCGGTCAGTCACTGTGACAGAGGGTGGGTCTCCAGCTCAAGTCAGTCAGTGTGGATGGGTGGGGCCAGGCTCTTGTCACTCAGTGCTCCCCTGGTCTCAGCACCCTGTTCCAACCCTGCTTTGGCTCAAAATTAAATGTGATAGAGATGGGCTTGGCAGCCAGGAGCTGAGGCAGGGGGATGGTCGGGATGGAGGAGCTAAAGCATAGAGATGGTAGGGATATTGGAGCTAAATCAGGAGCATGGTGGGGATGGGGGATCTGAGTCAGGGTGTGACAGGAATGAAAGGAGCTGGGGCAGGGGGATGACAGGGATGACACAGCCCCACAGCAGTGTCCCTGTCCCCTCCCTGAAGCTCCGCCCAGGCACACAGTGCAGCTGGGAAATCCCAGTTTATGATCTCTTGGTCTGTGGAATTGACTCCTGCGGCCAGGAAACAACCCAGGCCTAGCCCACAGCCGCTGTCAGTCATGGTCAATCCCCAATTACTAACAGGAAACACCCCAGGCTCCGCCCACAGCAGCTGTCAGTCAAGGTCAGGCCCCAATTACTAACAGGAAACACCCCAGGCTCCGGCCTTCACACCCAGGAAATGGAATGTCCCAGCCACCTGGGCAGAAGACAGCACAGTGGGTCAGCAGCGATTTCCAGACTTCCTCAGCTACTTCCCAAGTCATAGATCCCAGACCTCCCCAGCAAGTCTCCTGCCCCACACCCCAGTCATGGAATGTGCATGGAGATGGGCCCAACGGATTAGCATAGAGGTCCCCGCCTACCCCAGGATTCCCTGCTGTGCTTTAAGTCAGGCCTGAGAGCTCACTTCCTGGTCTCTCTGTAATGGGGAGACCCCAGCAGGAGGGACTTCTGCAGAATAAACACTCTGTGCATTTACACAGTGTTGGAGTCTGGGGTGTTATTCTTCAGTGAATCCTGGAATCTCACAGTCAGTTGTGCATGAAATTATATTTGAATCATCATTTTTATTTCACAGAACAATATATGTCTGTTATTATATCAGTGCCATGCTTTTGTGTTAGTATAGCTCTGTTCAACAACTTAAAAGTCCGAGTCAGTAATATCTACAGATATCCCTGTATTCTTTAGGATTCCCTTGTCTCTCTTTGATCCTTTGTGTTTCTTTATGAACTGTAAGATGATTTAATTAATTCTGAGAAGAAATGATTTAGGTAGAATGGGAATTTCACTGTGTTAATTGTATCATTCCATGAAAATGGAAGGGATTTCCACCTTTTGGTAGTTTTTTAACTTCTTCTTTTGTGTCTTTCTTATATAAGTCTTCCACTTCTCAGTTAGGTTTATTCCAGGGCATTTTAGATAGTATTGTTGATGGTGTAGTTCCTCATTTCTTTCTTGTTGTATTTATCATTGATTTAAAGTTAGACTACTTATTCTTGTGTGTTAATATTACATTCAGCTTCTTTGCTGAATATGTTTGTTACCTGTGGATTTTTCCCTTTGACTCTGTGCTATCTTGTTTTTGTTGTTGTTGAATCATATCATCTGCATATAAGCTTATTGAGATTTCTTTCTCTCCTAGTTGTATCTACTTTATCATCATCACTTATCTTCTTGTCCTAGAAAAGACTTCAAAGAGTATATGAGTAGAACTCATAAAAGGTGACATATTTGGCTCCTCTCTGATTTGGTGGAAATGCTTTGAGATTATCCATATCTAGACAATGTCATCTGTTGGTTGTGTGTATGTTACAACTATTATGTTGAGGCATATTCTCTGTTTCCCTAGGTCCTTTAGGCCTTTAATCATTATGATTAATTTTGTCAAAACCCTTTTTATTCACCTAATGAAATAACAGTGTTGCTTTCATTCTTGACTTTGTTACTATGGCAGATTATATGTACTGATTTTGAAATGTTGAATTATCACATCTATGGAACAATAGACACTTTATCATGGGGTCTTTCTCTCTCTCTTTCTCTCTCTTTCTCACTCTTTCTCTCTCTCTTTCTCTCTCTGTGTCTTTTTCTCTGTCTCTCTGCGTGTGCGTGTATGCACTAGAATCAACTCTAAAGTATTTTATTATGAATCCGAGCAACAAGCTGGGCAGTAGTGGTGCATACCTTTAGTCCAAGCACTTGGGAGGCAGAGGCAGGTGGATTTCTGAGTTTGAGCCCAGCCTGGTCTACAGAGTGAGTTCCAGAACAGCCGAGGCTACACAGAGAAACCCTGTCTCAAAAAACCAAAAAAATAAAAAATAAAAAAAAAGAAAAAAGAAAAAAAGAGAATCTTGCAACACTATCCACTAGCATAACAACATGTAATTTCCTCTTATTTTTGTTCTTACTTTGGTTTTTGCATAAGGGTAATAATACAGGTTTCATTAATAATTTGAATATGTAGATTCATCTTCTCTCTTATTGAATAATTATAGAATTTTACAGAATAAATATTAGCTAATGGTAAGGAAATAAAAAGCTATATTTTCTGAAATGAACTTCTCTTTGTTCAGTGTTTTAGTAGCATGTCTGGATCATCTGTTGTATCCTGAACAGGAGAAGAGCAAACTGACTTACTCTTAGTAAAATTTATTTGAGAACTTATGTAAGCACTTATTTCAAGAGTGAAGGTTTGAGCATGCTGCAGATTTCAAAGTGTTCTCCATTTTCTGTCTTTGACTTCAGAGAGAGGAGGAGAAGGGAAAGGAAGAAAAGGAAATATAACATAAAGAGCATTTTAATAGAAAAGAAAATGTTAACATTATCAATTGTAGTCACAATTGAAAACCTATAGTCTTAAAATAGTTCACTGAAGTCAAGCAGGAGCTCTGCAGGGAGCTGTTTTCCTTTTGTACCTGACTCTGCTTTTCAACACCTGCTTCCTATTGTCCATTTATTCTTTCTTCATTTGATATTCTCAGAGTTTCATATACTAAAATCGGTATAAACAGCTCCTTGTGTCTCAGTCAGCAATATTTTTCCTTTATTTTTCTTTGTTTTTTTGATTTTATATATTTTATGTATGTGAGTACACTGTTACTGTCTTCAGACACCAGAAGAGAGCTACAGATGGCTGTGAGCCACCATGTGGTTGCTGGGAATTGAACTCAGGACCTCTGGAAGAGCAGTCAATGCTCTTAACTCCTGAGCCATCTCTCTTGCACAAATCACAATTTTTCTGCCAGAAACTACCTGCTTTCCACCCCCCGTCTTTTGTACACTCTACTACATAATAGCATTTATTGCTGCTGTCATCTTACATCATTGGTCTTGTTTAAAGGCCTTTATGTCAGTGAAATTATGAAAATAAAAATAAAAAAACAAATCCTCATATTATTTGCTCTCAAAAAGTTTGTGAAACCTAAAGAAAGTTTCTAGCTGAAAAGTGTTGACTTTAATGAAGAATATTTTATGTAAATATAAAAATAGAGGGAAATTAATTGTTATTAGAAAAAATCATTGCTATTGTTTTCCCTTATAAAATATGCTTTCTCAATGCATTGAATTTTC
>JADRCD010195851.1:0-10091 GCA_019843815.1 Montemys delectorum | reverse complement strand
CACACACACACACACACACACACACACACATGTATGGAAACTCACTCTGCAGAACCAACAATTGAGAATACAGATACAGTCGGCTATGCTGTTGCCAGTAAGGCTGAAGCTATAGCTCAGTTGGTAGAGTGCTTGCCCGCCTAGCATCCATGAAAACTTGGGTTTACTCCCCAGCACCAAATAGATGGGTAGAGGCAGAGGCAGGAGGATCAGTTAAGTCATTCTTGACTACATAGTGAGTTGAAAGTTGGCCTGGGCTACTTGAAACTCTGTCTCACAGAAACAAGGTGACCGTGGTGACCTCACCGTGCCTTGGCTCCGAAACTGCTGATGTAGTGAGAAGCAGTTGTGGGCAGGTAGGTGTGGCTGTCACAGACACTCTGGAATCTGGGGCCTCTTGGGTGTGAGGCATCCATTGACATTTTATTTGCGATGGCATGGGTTTCCTGGATTGGGAGAGAATCTTATCTGATAAAGGGCGTGGAACACTTGTGCTGCTGATGCCGTACCTCTGGAAGTTACACAGACCCAGAGCAAATGCTACCTCAGGAGGCTTGGGGACTCCAAGGACTGTGAGGCACCAACTTGGAAGATCTCTTCAAGCTGTCTTTTATTTTCTCTGTGTTACAAATAAACCCGTGTACAAATACACATTAATAGAACCCCAGGCTAGTGTATAGTCTAGGCCAGGAGCTCATGTCCCTGTCCATGCTGTGTGGCTGAGTGGCACTGGCCTAGCCAACCTCAGCTCATGTACCAAATGTCCTACTGTCTCTGCCTAGGTGGCCAAATGATCTTATACATTTGTCCACTAGGTGGCTCTGTCTCTCAGCAGATGACAAGGCTCCACCCTAGGGTTTCTAGACCGAGACAGGATTTCCAGCATCTACCTTTGGATTGTCCCTGCCACAGGACAGTACTCGGTCTTTTTTGAGATTTATTTATTTATTACATATATTAGTACACTGTAGTTGTCTTCAGATACACCAGAAGAGGGCATCAGATCTCATTACAGATGGTTGTGAGCCACCATGTGGTTGCTGGCAATTGAACTCAGGACCTCTGGAAGAGCAGTCAGTGCTCTTAAGCGCTGAGGCATCTGTCCAGCCCGGTCTCATATGGCTGAGAGGGGTCTGGTACCTGAGTACTCCTCTACCCACCACAGTCCAGTTGTGTTTATAGAGAGTAGGCAGGTGCTGGAAAAGATGCTGGGGCAGAAGTCGGCACCATAATGTTGACCAAGTGGTTCCTACAGGGCCCAGTGCCTCCCAGAACTGAACAGCAGCCCCTCCCGGTTCTCAGCCTGCCTGACCTCTACTAAGCAGAGATCACTATGACCACCTGCTTCCTCCTCTTCATCCTTAGTGCTCCCCTCCCTCCTCCTGCCCTCTCCAGTATATCGGTGCCTCTAGATTCAGTCCCTTACCCTGTCCCTCTTCACCTATCTCACGTGATTTCCATAGACTTCATGTCGGCACCTTCCAAACATACCTCAGCCCAGACCCCATCCCTGACCCCGGAGCTTTCGGCTGTCTGTCTTGACACGCCCTGCCCTGCACGCTCAGCAGGTCCAGCTGGGCCCCTCCTTTCGGCTCCGTTTCTTCACTGTGTGCTCACATGGTAAGGGAGCAGGGCACAGCCCAGGCGCATGCGCAGCACTGCCATCGCACCTGAGGCCTTGGATCTTCCTGCCTTAGCGCTCTCCAACCAGCCTCCTCCTCTTAGGTTTTTGTTATTGTTTTTAAGATTAATTTATTTCTATTTTTATCTGTCTGTGACCTTGGATGGATGGATGTATACCGTATGCATGCAGTGCCCACAGAGACCAGAACAGGGCATTGGATCCCCTGGAACTGGAGTTACAGATGACTGTGAGCCTCCGTGTGTGTGCTGCAGTCTGAATGGAGGTTCTCTGAAGGAGCAGCCAGTGCTCTAAACTTCTGAGCCAGGCTTTCCAGTCCCAGTTGTCTCTGGCTTTTTGTTTGTTTGAGATAGAGTCTTATATGGAGTATACTGGTCTTGACGTTGGTTTGTAGCTGAGGATGCTTAACCTTTAAAAAATTTTTTCCAGCCGGGCAGTGGTGGTGCACTCCTTTAATCCCAGCACTTGAGAGGCAGAGGCAGGAGGATTTCTGAGTTTGAGGCCAGCCTGGTCTACAGAGTAAGTTCCAGGACAGCCAGGGCTACACAGAGAAACCCTGTCTCGAAAAACCAAAAAAAAAATTTTTTTTTCCATTTGTTTATATGTATTAACATGCCTGCTATGACCCATATATATAGAGGTCAGAGGGCAATCTGAAGAGTTAATTTTCTCGCTCCATTAGGAGGGGTCCAGAGAGTGAACTCAGGTCATCAAGCTTGCCAGCAGGTGCCTTTACCTGCTAGGCCATCATGCACACCCTATCTTGAACGTCGATCCTTTTCAGTGCTGGCATTGTTGACATGCACTACCACATAGGGTTGAGAATCACTCAGATTTGTGCGTGCCAGATAGTCACTCTACCAATTGAGCTGCTCTCCAGCCCTGTTAGCTCAATTGTTCTTTGAGTTAAACTACAGCTTAGTTTATTTTTGTGTGTGCGAGTGTTTTCCCTGTATGAAAGTGTGCCTGGAACCAGCAGAGACTAGAAGGCACCAGATGGAACTGGAGTTACGTGTGGATGGTTGGCTGTAAGCTGCCATTTGAGTGCTGGGAGTTGCATCCAGGGGCCTCTTGACCACTGAGACGCCTCTCCATCTCCTCTTAACTCAGTTTTCACAGAGAGATTCTAACTGACATTGTTTTGTTTGTTGGTTTTTAAAGACAGGGTTTCTCTGTGTAGCCCTGGCTGTCCTAGGCCAAGCAGGCCTCAAACTCAGAGATCTGCCTCCCGAGTGCTGGGTTAAAGGTGTGCACCACCACGTCCAGCTTCTAAACTGGCATCCTGATAGATGTTAGTGTCCTGGTCCACTCTCCACTCCCATAGCTAGAGTGACTTTGGAAGACTCAGAGAAAGTCGGCACTGAAGGGTCACAGTCTCTCAGTGGCTCCCGGCCACCCTGCACCATGCCCTCTCTCACACCCTGGTAGGCACGGGAACTGACTTCATCCACACGGCTGGCTCACCCCTCCTGCCTCTGCACTGTCAAGCTTCAGCCTGCAGCAGCCCAGGCCAGGCCCTCTGCTGACCAGATACTGAGGTCCTAAAGCTCAGGACTGAGGCCTCCTTCTAGGTGGGCATCTGCGTGGCTAGATAGACCTTACTAGGCTCTCGGTGAATACGGCTGAATGTGGTGATTGAGCAGGTTCTGGGGCTGGGAGCTAGAGAGGCAGTGACTCCTGTGAGCACTGTCTCTGGTCCCCAGGGGTGGCCAAGCAGACTTGACAGTCAGGCAGGATTCTGCTGTGAACCAAAGGAAGTCAGTGCCTCTCCGGGAAGTTGGCCTTTTTTGAGATGGGCCAGCTGCAGACTGGGGTGGGGGTGGGGGTAGGGGTGGGACTACAGCTTCTAGGAGTGAGCACAGAATGCTGAGCATCTGGTTCTCCTCAGTGCTATCCCATAGGTGTGCATTGTCTCTCCTGGCTCTGAAGTGGTGCATGGTCACTGTAGAAAATGGAAGAGGAGAGACGTAAGCCTAAAGGATTGGGCCCTACTATGTAGCAATGGGCTCTGTTTCTTTTCCTTCACATTTTGGCAGCTTTGACAAGATAAGCAGTCACTTCTATCGGAGTTTACAGCCTAAATACTTTGATATTCACTTCAAAACATATATTTAACTTCAGGGAGTCTCATTGAGCTCTTCAACGATTTTCAAGAAAATGTTTTGGCAAGAAAATGTTTGCAGCATCTGTCTTATCATGAGTTATTGACCAGTCTCTTCCTGTTAGAGCTCATTTCTACTATTAATCATGATGGCGAGCATTTGTTAAGTTCCTTCTCTGTGCCAAGTCCCTTGAAAAGTAATGTACAAGGATTCTCCCAATGAGTGTCACGACAACCCTGGACATGTGTTCTGTCTGGCTTAGAGAGGTAGCTTAAAACCATAGAGTTAGCCAGTGTGGGTTCCAGATGTGACAGATGTTGACCAGCATCATTTGTACATCTTTATCATTTATGTTAAGATAGATCTATGGATGGCTTACAGGACAAAGTGGGGTTCACTGCTGCTTACCTGCCTTTCTTTTTGTTTTTTTCTTTCTTTCTGTTCTAGGGATTGAACCTAGGCCTTCACTCGTGCTAGGCAAGCACACTAAGATGTGTCCCCAGCTCTTCATACATCTTTTTAAGCAGGACAGCGTATGACCTGAGGACCAAATATAATTGAAATGGTTACATAGTGTCGCTGAGGGGATGAGGGAGACTGGGGGCTCTTTCTGCTGCTTTGCTGTCCTGGCCCCTGAGCCTGCAGGAAGCTTTGAATGTGCCCAGTCTGGGCAGGTTCATGCCTTTGTACTACCGCATGGTTCAGGGCACCCCGTGAGGACCAGGTATTCCAGACCCCTCGTTTGCCACGGCCATACATGTCATGGGATGTGTGTAGCGGTCAGAGGACAGCTTGTGGGAGTGGCTCCTCCCACCCTGTGTGCCCAAAGATGGAGCACCAGTTATCAGGCTTGGCTGTATGTGGCCCTACCCACTGAACCATCCAGCTGGTCCCTAAGTTTTGTTGTGTTTAAAATGAATTTTACTTTTTGATTGCATGGATGTGTGTGGTGTGTGGATGGTATGCGTACATATCTGTGAGTACACGAATGTCTGAGTGAACTGCCTGTGGAATCCTGAAGGGGATGTTATAATCCTTGGAGCTGGAGTCCAGGGAGTTGTGAGTCACCCAACATGGGTGCTGGGAACTGAACTTGGGTTCTCTGTGAGGACCTTAACCACATGGATGCTCTCAATTGCTGAGCCATCTCTCCAGCCCCCACCAAAGTTGTGGGTTTTTTTTTTTTTTCATTATTATTTCCTGTGTGTGGGTGTTTTGCCTGCATGTATGTTTGTGTACCATATGAGTGCCCGATTCCTTCAGAGGTAAGAAGAGGGTACTTGACCTCTTGGAGTTACAGTTGAGCTGCCATGTGGGTGTTGGGTCTTGAACAACAGCCAGTATACCTAACCACCGTGTCATCTCTCTAGCCTCCTAGAGATGTTTTTACGTGGCTTGGCTTGTTTTTTGAGATATGTAGCCTACATTGGCCTTGAACTTCTGATTTGCCTCAGCCTCTCAAGTGCTGGGATTACCCATGAGCGCCATTGCACTCTTGGGTGGGCCCTTGTCCAGTGTCCCAGGGCTGACACTGCTCCTTTTGGCCTTCTTGTTCTTTCTCAGCCTAGAGAATCCTAGGAGACATGCCTGGTCTGCCTTTGAGAGCTGTTGGTTGTCACAGTGGCTCCCTAGGCTTGGCATAGTCCTTGTCAGAGTCCACTTTCTCCAAGGGATTTCCAGGAAAGGACTGTGAGATTCCGCAGGCCCGCTGACCCTGCAGAAACAGGAACCTGGTTGAAGGTGCTCCTGGAGAGCCTAAAATAGTTCCCTTGGTCTCATGGATAAACTGACTTCTTATTTAGCTTATTATATAGACTTATCATGATAGCTATGTTCAAGAGAAAATAGCAGTGGCTAGGCACTTTGGGAGTGACCCAGTTCTGCAGCTCCACGTGACCCTTATGGTGCCCTGGGATGGAGAAAGGTAGAATGATTGGCTCCATTTGCCACCCAGTGTGTTAAGTTCTGTGGAACCCCCCTTTGTGTGCCCTCTCGCACCCTCCCAGAGTCAGCTGGTACCCAGCTCTGCCTTCCAGAACCCCATGCCAGTGTCTGTTCTCTGAATGTGTGGTCACAGTGTCAGGAATCTGTGGGAAAGAGTCTGTGGTTTGTTCACGGCCCACACCCAGACCCAAGGAGCTGTTGCTGCTTAGACAAAAGCCTCGTGCAGTGGCTTCCTATGCAGCAGCCCTCTGTACCTCCCTCGATGCATAGGCCCTCCACAGTGGTTTCTGGCTCCCCTCTCCCCATGCCTGGCTACTTGGAGGCTCCTTCTAGAGGCCCCCAGTGAAATCAGTCAGCGCTGAAATTAGAGTCAGCCCAAGGAGAATTCACTGTGGGACAGGAAGCCCAGGCTCTGAACTTTAATCAACACTTCTGTGAGAATTACCTGTAACCCAGTAACAAAGTTGAGCCAGAAGTCACATGGCGGTACAGAAGTCCGTGGGGATCTGATTCCTAACTCCTGTCACTGAGGAGAAAAGGAAGAGTGAGTGATGATGTGCTGAGATGCAGCTGGCTGCTCCCTCAGCATCCCACTTCATTCAGCTCACATTAGCCCAGCGTCCTAGTTCTGCACACTTTAGCCCAGGCTGGTGGGTTCTGTTCTTTAAAGCTGAGAACAAATGCTTGGAAGGCATTAAGTCTCTGGAATGCCTCAGACTTCCTAAGAGGTGGGTCTCGGTCCAGGAAGGGGAGCTGAGGGCTACTCTGCAGCAGCCGGACAGTTCCAGTCATGTTAGCCTCTAAACTCAGCATAGTGTCTAATGACAGCCCTGTCTTCCATGAAGGACAGACAGTAGGGCATCTGTACAAATGCAGAAGAGCTTTGAGTGTGTAGATTTCCACGTGTGACTGCCTGGGAGTGGGGCCCACCCAGGAAGCTAGAATGCAGTCTCTAGGACTTTCCTCAGCCCCAGTGAATCACAGTACTTGTCAGGAGAGCCTGGTAATCTGCATTTTCAACAAAGCAGGGCCGGTGCTGCACACCTGCTATCTGTGCCCAGGAGGCACAGCAGAGACTCTTGCTGACTCACACCAGGCCCACCCAGCTTCCTAATGCAGCTCAGGGCACCTGCCCAGGGAGTGATGCCTTCCGCAGTGGGCTGGTCTCCTAGATCAACTAGCAACAAAACCAGTTTCCACAGCAGGTGTGATCTGGGCAGTCCTTCAGGTGAGGCTCCCTTCTGAGGTGATCCTAAGCTATGTCAAGTTGACAGTTGAGGCTAACTAGTACTTATGACATACTCAAATTCTTTGGTCTGGAAGAGCTTATATCTGGGGGTGTGTCGTGTGTGTGTGTGTGTGTGTGTGTGTGTGTGTGTGTGTGTTGCATCTCAGCAGGGTGGAGGGTGGGACTGGGTACTCTACAGTAGTCTTTATACATTATTCCTTGTGTGTTAGAACAATGGGACAGGTGCTCTTTAACATTCTCATTTTGCAAATGAGTAAACTGAGACAGAGTGAGCAGGGGCTTCCCTTGGATACACAGATAGTCAGGATCAGCCCAGGTTCCATATGCCAAGTCTTGCTATTGGGGTACATTGAGGCAGCTGAAGCCTGGGAAGGGCCTGGAGTTGTCTCATGTACCCTCATTAGCCTGTGCTAGGAGCCCACCTCTGAAAGCTCTGGGTGCTGGAGCCCTGTCGGTGACACTGAGCCATTGTTGCTCCCCGCTGCTAAGTCCTTGGTGAATCAGAGCCCACTGTTCCCATAGCAACTCAAGTGTGGTGCTGCCTTGGGTAAAAGCATCCGCTGGGAGCTCTGGGGCATCAAAGCGGAGGTGTAGAGAACACCTGGCTCAGAACCTTGGGCTGCTAAAAACAGCACAAGCTGCCCAGTGGGTGTTGGTTTATGTGGAAGGAAGCCCAGTACAGAGTGAGCACTCGCCTCACTCCCCTCAGAAGTTCTTCCCTTTGGTGGGCCTTGGGGACTGCTTTTCCAAGCAGCCGTTCCCCAGAGCTGGAGGCTGAGGCACTACAGTTGAATAGTCCGATAACAAGCACTTGGTAACACTCTAGATACTGAGCTCATGGCAGGAGGACATGCTCCAAACCCAGGTAGTCAGGGAAGGGACCCGACAGTGGTGACGACCCACAGGGGCTCCCTCTCTCCCCCTTGGGAATATGGGGTCTTTGCAGCTGTAAGTTTGCAGTTCTTTAGCTTTTCATGCTTCTAATTCTATAAAAAGGCTCATCTTATTTTATATGTATGAATGTTTTGCCTGTATCCATGTCTGTGCACCACATGAATGGCTGGTGTCCACAGAGGTCAGAAAAGGCCATTGGATTTCCTGGAACTAAAATTACAAGTGAGCCGGGCAGTGGTGGCACACGCCTTTAATCCCAGCACTTGGGAGGCAGAGGCAGGCGGATCTCTGAGTTCGAGGCCAGCCTGGTCTACAGAGTGAGTTCCAGGACAGCCAGGGCTACACAGAGAAACCCTGTCTCGAAAAAAATAAAATAAAATAAAATTACAAGTGGTTGTGAGCCACCAAGTAGGTGCTGGGAACCAAACAGATGCCCTCTGCAGTGGTAACCCCTACTAACCCCTGAGGCATGCTGGGAAGTGCTCCCAGATGCACATCCCACATTCTACTCCTTATAAGACTCAGGGATTTAATGTAAGTCTCCATATATTGCCAGCCTTCCACCTTATTTTTGAGATAGAATCTCTAACTGAGTTGGGAGTTTACCAGTTGGCTACACTAGCTGGTCAGTGGGGCCCAAGGATGTTCATGTCTCTGTACAGCCTAGCATGAAGGTTTCAGACATACCCTGCTGTGCACCACAGTTATATAGGAGCTGGGGGTCTGAATGCACGTCCTGCTTGCACAGCAAGTACTTTACCAACTGAGCCACCTTCCCAGGTCTCTAGTCTTGTACTGTGGCTAGCTAGGTATAAGGCTCCACAGGAGTACAAGAGATAATGAGTACCTCACCCCAGAATGTCTGAAGCTGGACTAGTCCTGGGACATCTATGCCAGTAAGGTGTGCTATGACCTCAGGGGCGGCAGAGCCAAGGCCTGCATCCGCAGGGCTCATGTTATCATGGAAGTTGGTCTTTGAGGATTTAGGTCATATGGTATCCAGCTGCGGCTGGTGCTCCTCCTATGAGTTCCCCTTTTCCACAATGCCATCTACATAGGACAGTGCTCATCCTGGTTTGTGGGGTCTTTGGATTTGCAAGAGACAAGTTCAAGGTCAGCCTGGGCTTTATATGGTGAACCTGTTGTCTTAGTCAGGGTTTCTATTTCTGTACAAACATCATGACCACGAAGCAAGTTGGGGAGGAAAGGGTTTATTCAGCTTATTTCCACGTGGCTGTTTATCACCAGAGGAAGTCAGGACTGGAACTCAAGCAGGTCAGGAAGCAGGAGCTGACACAGAAGCCATGGAGAGATGTTCCTTGTTGGCTTGCTCCTCCTGGCTTGCTCAGCCTGCTCTCTTATAGAACCCAAGACTTCCAGCCCAGGGATGGCACCACCCACAAGGGGCCCTACCCCCTTGATCACTAATTGAGAAAATGCCCCACAGCTGGGTCTCATGGAGGCACTTCCCCAACTGAAGGTCCCTTCTCTGTGATAACTGCAGCCTGTGTCAAGTTGACACACAAAACTAGCCAGTACAATTGACCCCTTGTCAACTTGACACACAAACACATCACTATTAGGCCTCAACCCTTATTTTTTTATTCATCCCCAAGATCTAAAGTCCCACAGTCTTTACATATTAAAAGTTCAATCAATTTAAAATGTCCAATATCTTTTAAAATTTAAAGTCTCTTAACTGTGGGCTCTACTAAAATACATTCTTCCTTCAAGAGGGAAAAATATCAGGGCACAGTCACAATCAAAGGCAAAACCAATGTCTGGGCTCCAACTCCCTATCATCTGGGCTCATCCAAGGGCTTGAGTCACCTCTCCAGCTCTGCCCTTTGTAGCACACATTTTGTTTTCTGGGCTCCAGATGCCTGTACTTCACTGCTGCTGCTGTTTTTGGTGGTTTGGGCGTGAGTGCAGGCTTAAGACAGAGCCTGGTTTCCAACACTGCTGGTGTGAACTCATCCCGAGCTCACAAACAGACCAGTGACCCCATTGTCTGCCTCCCGCCCCCAGCCAGGGGCCAGCTTCCCTGTTTCTATGCTTCTGCATATTTGTCATTTTTCTCTCCCCAGTCACTTGACTAACTCCATCCACTAAAGGGCCAAAGCTGGCATCGGGCGTGGGATGGAAGGACCAGTGAGTGCCTGCCTCACCCAGTCCAGAGAGCTGAACCTGAGCCACAGTAGTGCAGGGAGGACAGTTGACACTTGAATCCGTGCTGGGTTTCCCCCAGGCATCCTGGGCC
>JADRCD010195850.1:0-18554 GCA_019843815.1 Montemys delectorum | reverse complement strand
TGTGTGTGTGTGTGTGTGTGTGTGTGTGTTCGTGTTCTTTTTCATCATGTTCGTCAGCAGAATCGAACTCAGACCCACAAGCTTGATACCAAGCATCCTCACCTGTTGAGCAAGAATTGCTAAGCTGAATTGGTTTTACTGATGGGGAAACGAACAGAAAGGGCCTTCGATGGGAGTGGGGCTATATGACATTCGGGGCATCCTCCTGTCCCACGCTCAGCCACAGAATTCTAGAGAGGAAGAGAATGTACGTGGACCTGCAATCATACATACACACGCCCACACATGCATACATGGGAAAACCACAGGGAGTGGGAAAGACAGACGGTACAACCAGTATGTAGATATTTGTCTCAACTTTCCTGGTCGGTCCACAGACACACAACTCCATGCTTGATGCCCCTGGGCCAGCCCTAAAGTCCCCCAGCCTTAGAGAGAGGACGGTGCCACACGCACCTCTGGAGCCCCAGTAGTTGCCAGCGGAACGCTAGGTTCAGGGAGTAGGTATCCAGTCTCCAAGCCCGGTCTTTGCTGCCACCGTGTGGCCACCGCGGGAAGGGCGCCTGTTCTATGAGCCTGAAATTCTAAATTCCTCTTGGGTTGAGCTAGGGCTCCAGAGGATACAGAAAGGAAAAGACATAAAGGTGGCCTCCAAACTGAACTTGGAGTCGGGTTACCCCCAGAATCAAAGGCCATGGTAATTCAGGAGATACCAAATCTAGATCACAAGGGAAAGTCACTTGAGAATTCAAATGTGAGACCTTGAGTTTGAGGCCCAGAACGTGTGACCACAGTCCTTAGGTGAGGAGGACAGTGTATGAGACAGGAGATGGGGTGGCAGGACACACAGCCATTGTCTCAGAGTCACGGGGTGGGGGTGGAGGTATGTGAGGATGATGATGTCATCAGCTGACTGGAAAGCCAGGGAGCAGGGAGCAGGGAGACCAGGGACATGCCTGGGAAGAAGTCTCAGAGACAGCTAGAAATAAGAAGTGAATAAAATCTAAGAGGCCTGGGATTGCTACCTACACACAGATCCTGGGGTGTTTACCTAAACAATGCTCTTTAAGTCACACATGTTTGGCATTTCTCAAGACCTTACTACAAGCCATACCAAATGATGTGGAAATATTTGGACTTTGTTATACTACAGTTGATAGAGAGCTTGCCTACCATGTCCAAGGTTCATCCTGGGTTCAGTCATTAAGACTATGTAAACTGGGGGCTAGAAAGATGGCTCAGTGATTCAGAGCACTGACTGTTCTTTCTGAGGTCCTGAGTTCAATTCCCAGCAACCACATGGTAGCTTGTAACCATCTGTAATGAAATCTGATGCCCTCTGCTGATCTAAAGACAGCTATAGGGTACTTATATGCATAAAATAAATAAATAGATCCTTTAAAAAAAAAGACTACATAAACTGGGTATGATTTGTGCAGGCCTATAACCCCAGGACTCAGAAAGTAGAGACCAGAGGATCAGAAGCTTAAGGTCAAGACTGGGGGGGGGGGGGGGCTCTCCAGCTAAGTGCTTGGCTCTCGCAGGGAACCTCATTTGGGTTCCCACCACCCAATTTGAAGGGCTCACAATCACCTTTGATGCCAGATCCAGGACAGCTGACATGTCCTGGCCTCTGCAGGAACCTACACACACGGCACAGGTAAACTCAGGCACAAACACTACATATAAATACAAGTAAAGATTTTTTTAAGTTCAAAGTCACTGTCTTAGCTAGGGTTTCTGTCGCTGTGACGAAACACTATGACCAAAGCAACTTGGGAAGGAAAAAAATTTACTTGACCTTACACTTTCACATCGTTAGTTCATTATCAAAGGAAGTCAGGACAGGAACTCAAACTGGGCAGGAATCTAGAGGCAGAAGCTGATGCAGAGGCCATGGAGGGGTGCTGCTTCCTGGTTTGCTGCCCCCTGGCTTGCTCAGCCTGCTTTCTTATAGAACCCAGGACCACTGGGCAGTGGTGGCCCACTCCTTTAATTCCAGCACTTGGGAAACAAAGACAGGTAGAACTCTGAGTTCCAGGCAGCCAGGACTACAGAGAGAAATCTTGTCTCAAAAAAAAAAAAAACAAGACAAAACAAAACAAAAAACAACAACAACAAAAGCTGAAGCAATGGCTCAGTGGTTAAGAGCCTGGGTTCTATCCTCAATGGTTCACAACCATCTGTCATCCCCGAGGATCTTGTGCCCTCTTGTGGCCTCTTGGGGTATTGCATGCATATGCAGCTCAGACATAGATACAAACAAAACACCTGTACACATAAAATAATAAAATAAAATAATCAAAAAGTAAGAAGAACCTAGAACCACCAGCCCAGGAGTAGAAGTCACAATGGTCTTGGTCCTCCCTCATCAAGCACTAACTAAGAAAATGCCCTACAAGCTTGCCTATAGCCTGATCTTTTGGGTTTTTTGAGACAGGGTTTCTCTGTGTAGCCCTGGCTGTCCTGGAACTCACTCTGTAGACCAGGCTGGCCTCGAACTCAGAAATCCACCTGCCTCTGCCTCCAAGTGCTGGGATTAAAGGCGTGCGCCACCACCGCCCGGCCTATAGCCTGATCTTTTGGAGGCATTTTCTTAGTTGAGATTCCCTCCTCTCAGATGACTTTAGCTTATATCAAGTTAACATTAAAAAAAAAAAATCCAGCACAATCATCCTTAGCTACATAAAAAGGTGGAGGACTGGGCTGGCAATATGGCTCAGCGGGTAAGAGCACTGACTGTTCTTCCGAAGGCCCTGAGTTCAGATCCCAACAACCACATGGTGGCTCACAACCACCCGTAATGAGATCTGATGCCCTCTTCTGGTGCGTCTGAAGACAGCTACAGTGCATTATGCAGGAACGAGCGGACAGGAGCAAGCAGGGCTGGAGCGAGCAGGGCCAGCAGAGGTCCTTAGTTAAATTCCCAGCAGCTGCATACATGATAGCTCATGGCCATCTGTACAGCTACAGTGTACTCATACACATAAAATAAATAAAATAAAATTTTTAAAAAAAGATGGAAGACAGAGGATGAAGAGATGGCTCAGCAGTTAGATAAGAATGATCTAAGCCTACCTGAACATCACTAACACAGTGATTCCAGAGATGGAGCAGGGGGAGTAAGCACATTAGCCAGCAGCCTAAATAAATAAGGAAATTGTGTTTGTAAGGAGAGGAAAAGGATGGGGAAGACAGAGAAGGGAATATGAATTGACAGGGGGAGAAGTTTGAAAAGCACAGTTAAAACTGAATGATCAGACCACGCATGGTGGCACACATACTTAATACCTGAACTCAGGGGGCAGAAGCAGGTGGAACTCTCTAAGTTCTAGGCCACCCTGGTTTCTATAGTGGACACAGTCTCATTGATAGATAGATAGATAGATAGATAGATAGATAGATAGATAGGAAAAGCTTCAATGAAAAGGCAAAACCTCAAGACTTTGAGAAAGAACCAAATATCTGTTCCATCCCAGGGTGAGGATGTTACAGGAATGTTCTGGTACCTGGGACATAAGGATAGGGGCAGAAGATGGAGATAAGCAGAGTCCAGAGCTGATGGATGGACCACATCAAGAAAAGACAGGGAGGGCTGGAGAGATAGATGACTCTGCAGTTGGGAACACTAGATGCTCTTCTGAAAGATCAGACTTCAGTTCCCAGAGCCCACATGGCAACTCATGGCTGTCTGTGGCTCCAGTTCCAGGGGACCCAGCACCCTCACACACACACACACACACACACACACACACACACACACACACATAGGCATGCATACAGGTGGAACACTGATGCACGTTAAATAAATATTTCTAAAAAAAAAAAAAAAAAAAAAAAAAAAAAAAAAAGGCAAAGACTGAAGCCATAGGTGTCCCACAGAACAAGGTGAGGACTTTGGTTGCCATGGGAGAGTCAGACACTGGAGAGCAGGGCTGGGAGCAGAGAAACACAGGAGGAGACTGGGAAATTCTTCTGGAACCCCAGTGAGAGCCAGAAAACAGCCAGGTCAGAGCACTGTGCAAAGGGAGGCCAGGTGTTCTTTTTTTTTTTTTTTTTTTTTTTTTAGATATTTTCTTTATTTACATGTAAATTTCTCCTTTCCCAGTTTCCCCTCCAAAAAACAAACAAACAAACAAACAAAAACAACAAGAACAAACCCCTGTTGCCTCCCCCCTCCCCATGCCTGCCACCCTATCCTCTCCCACTTATTGGCCCTGGCATTCCCCTACACTGGGGCACAAAACCTTCACAAGGCCGAGGTCCTTTCCTCCTATTGATGATCGAATTTACAATCCTCTAATATATACATGCTGCCAGAACATTCAGTCCCACCATGTATAAGTCCTTGATTGGTGGTTGGGTCCCTGGGAGCTCTGAGGGTACTAGTTGGTAATTGTTGTTCGTCCTAAGGGGCTGCAAACCCTTCGGCTCCATAGAACCTTTCTCTAACTCCTTCATTGGGGACCATGTACTCAGTTCAATGAATGGCTGTGAGCCTCTACATCTGTATTAGTCAGGTATTGTCAGAGCCTCTCAGGAGATAGCTATATTAGGCTGGCTTGTCCTTCCTTCCGTCTCTGCAGGGTGTTCTTAACCCATTGGATATGGGGTAGGAAGTGAGGGTCTAGGGCAGCAGTCTTCACTCCTTTGGGGATCAAATGAGCCTTTCACAGGGATCGTATATCAGATAGCCTAGATACCAGATATTTAAAACACTACAATTCTTAGCAGTAGCAAAATTACAATTATAAAGTAGCAACAAAATAATTTTATGGTTGGGCGTCAAGGCAACATGAGGAACTGCACAAAAGGTTGAGAACCGCTGATCCAGGGTGTTGTCTCCAAGGTAACAGAGTTGCCATGGGTTGCAACAGTGACGCATGGGAAGGGAGAGATGCTGGAGCAGGTTGGATTTGAAACAGAAGTTTCAAAAAAAAAAAAGAAGGGGGGGGGGGGGCTGGCGAGATGGCTCAGTGTGCAAGAGCACTGACTGCTCTTCCCAAAGTCCTGAGTTCGGATTCCAGCAACCACAATCACCCATAATGAGATCTGGCAACCTCTTCTAGTGAGCCTGAGTTCAATTCCCAGCAGCCACACACATGATAGCTCATGGCCATTTGTACAACCATAAATAAAATAAATCTTTAAAAAAAAAAGAAACAGAAGTTTCACTGGGTACCTACCTGTGTAACCTGGGTACCTATGTACTGTAAAGTACCTTTGTTTAGTTTTGAGCTTTGTTTATATGTTTGGTTAATTTTTTTTTAGTGTTTTAAGGTTAATTTTTTATTATCTTTAATTGTATATATATAGAGAGAGAGATGGGGGTATTTGTGTGTGTGTGTGTGTGTGTGTGTGTTCCTCCACAGTGACATAGTTCTTCCAACAAGGTCCCACTCCCTATGGGCCAAGAATTCACACATATGAATCTATGGGGCCATTTCTGTTCAAACCACCATAACCAAGATGGTTATGAGTCACCCAACATGGGTACTAGGAAACAAACACTTGGGTCCTCTGCAAAAGTGCCACATGTCCTAACTACTGAGATGTCTCTCTAGCCCCAATGTTTTGGCTTTAGGGAATAGGGTCATACTCTGTAGCCCAGGCTATCCTCAAATTGTAGCCCAGGCTATCCTCAAATTCATAGCAACATGGAGCCTGAGATTACTGGCATGTCCCACCACACCTGGCTTTTGCAGGGATTTGAGACAGAGACTCATGAAAGCCAGGCTGGCCTGGGACTCACTGTGCTAGTTTGCCTTAACTGTGTGGTCTTGACACAGCCTCTGGGCCCCTGAAAGGAACTGCCAATGTCAGACCAGTCTGTAGGCGTTTCAGTTGGAGAGATGGAATAGTCATGATTGTTCATTGATGTGGGACGACCCAGCCCACCATGGACAGCACCATCCCTCTGGACAGGTGGTCCTGGGATCTGTAAGAAAGATAATTAAGCATGAACTTGTGAGAAAGCCAGTAAACAGAATTCCTCAGTGGGTAGTCCTTCAAGTGTGTGCTACTGTTCCTGACAATCTCAACTCAGTGACGGACTATGACCTAAAAGTGGGAACAAAATTCTTTCCTCCCCTAACTGAGTTTTGATAATGACCTTGCTCACAGGAACAAAATGAAAGAAGAATAGCCACCATGCCAGGCGGTGGTGGCACACGCCTTTAATCCCAGCACTTGGGAGGCAGAGGCAGGCGGATTTCTGAGTTCGAGGCCAGCCTGGTCTACAGAGTGAGTTCCAGGACAGCCAAGGCTACACAGAGAAACCCTGTCTCGAAAAACCAAATAAAAAAAAAAAAAAAAAAAAAAAGAATAGCCACCACATCCAGGTTATTTGGGGTTTTAGTTTTGGTGGGATTTTTTTTTGCTTGGTTGCCTGCCTCTGCCTCCCAAGTGCTGGGATTAAAGGCGTGTACCACCATTCCCAATTTATTTTTGTCTTTTGAGACAATGCAGTTTTTTGGGGTTTTTTGTTTGGTTGGTTTTTGGTTTTTTTGGTCCTGGCTTGAAACTCATGGCAGTCCTCCTGCCTCAGTTGCCCGCATGCTAAGACCATTTTCCCTATTCTACTGGCTGGCTTTGTGTGTCAACTTGACACAAGCTGGAGTTACCACAGAGAAAGGCACCTCCCTTGAGGAAATGCCTCCATGAGATCCAGCTGTAAGGCATTTTCTCAATTAGTGATCAAGGAGGGGAGGGCCCAGGGCCCAGCCCATTGTGGGTGGGGTCATCCCTGGGCTGGTAGTCCTGAGTTCTATAAGAAAGCAAGCTGAGCAAGCCAGAGGAGCAGTCCAGTAAGCAGCACCCCTCCATGGCCTCTGCATCAGCTCCTGCCTCCAAGTTCCTGTCCTGTGTTAAGTTCCTGTCCTGACTTCCTCTGGTGATCAACAGCAGTGTGGATGTGTAAGCTGAATAAACCCTTTCCTCCCCAACTTGCTTCCTGGTGATGATGTTTTGTGCAGAAATAGAATCCCTGACTAAGACACCCACCATCATTACTTTGTTTTTTAGCAGCCACACTGAACCCTCTGGGGCTAGGAGGCGGCCCGGTCTTTACAGTACTTTCATGATACAGACCTGAGCTCAGTCCTCACAACCTATGTATAAAGAGCCAGTGCAGGGCATGTGTTTGCAATCCCAGCACTTGGGATGCAGAAATGGTGGATCCCTGAGGCTCAATGGCCAGCCAGCCCGGCTAAATGGACTAGGCTACTGGAAGATCCTTCTCAACAACAACAACAACAACAACAACAACAACAATAATAAACCTTAAAAATAAAACAAAAAGAACAAGGTAGAGGGACTGGAGAAATGCTTCCGTGGATAAAGGTGCTAAGTTGGACCACCAGACTACCAGGACCCAAATGATAGAAGAGAACCAATTCCTGGAAACTGTCCTCTCACCCTCTATGGTGGTTTGAATGACAAGGGCTCCCACAGATTCATGTGTTTCATGTTTCGTCTCCAGTTGGCAGAACTGTTTGGGAAGATTTAGGAGGTGTGGTCTTGGAGGAGGTGTGTCACTGGGAGTCAGCTATGAGGTTTTGAGAGTTCACACCAAACCCAACCTCTCCCTCTCCCTCTCCCTCTCCCTCTCCCTCTCCCTCTCTCTCTCCCTCTCCCTTTCCCTCTCCCTCTCTCTCTCCTCCTACCCATGGATCAAAACCTCTCACTCTCAGCTACTTCCCCCAACACCATGCCTACAAGCCACCACACTCCCCAAATGATAATGTATTGGCCTTGGTTTGGGCCTTGAGGACAAACTCAAGCCTGGCTCGATTTTCAAGACCTGTTATTTACTTCCGCTTGAGAATGACTCAGCACAACCTGCCAGCCTGAATGAGACTGCCTCTGCCCAGCTACTGCTGATATATAAATTTCTTATAGACCCCGTGAGATCACCCCACATCCCTCGTCATCTCACACCACCCTATACGTCATCTCACCCCATACTTCTATCCCCACCTCCTTGCCCTGTCTATAGAAGCAAACTGCTGTCATATTAAAGTGAGTTCCTGCTTCAACAAGACTCCCAGCCCGGGTCACCAACACTCACCATCCTGCTCAGCCCCAGAGAGATCCAGCAGGTCTGGGCTTCTTGCCATCAAAGAGCCAACAATAATGGGCTAATCCCCAGAAACAGTGTAAGCTAGCCCCCAAGTGAATGCTTTCTTCTGAGTTGCCTTGGTCATGGTGTCTCTTTATAGCAACTGAACAGTAACTAACACACACATCCACATGCACATCATCATGTACGCGCACACACACACAGAGAGAGAGAGAGAGAGAGAACCCTTGACACTCCATAACCCTTGACTCTCTTTCTCCTAGTTCTAGTAAGCATTACTTTCTCTATAGAGCATACTTTCTCTATGCACTTGACTACCCACACACACACACATAGATCCGTACATATCTTAGTTAGGGTTGCCATGACCAAAGTAACTTGGGCAGGAAAGGGTTTATTTGGCTTACACTTCCACAGAACTGTTCATCATCAAAGAAAGTCAGGACAGGAACTCAAGCAGGGCTGGAACCTGGAGGCAGGATCTGATGCAGAGGCCATGGAGGTGGGGGCTAACTCCTCATGGCTTGCTCAGCCTGCTTTTTTATAGAACCCAGGACCACCAGCCCAGAGACAGTAACACCCACAATGGGCTGAGCCCTCCCCGCATCAATCACTAGTTAAGAAAATGCCCTACAGGGTTGTGTATAGCCCAGTCTTATGGAGGCATTTTCTCAATTGAGCCTCCCTCCTCTCTGATGACTCCAGCTTTTGTCAAGTTGACACAAAACTGGCCTGTCTTAGGGTTTTACTGCTGTGAACAGACACTATGACCAGGGCAACTCATACAAGGACAACATGTAATTGGTGCTGGCTTACAGGTTCAGAGGTTCAGTCCATTATTATCAAGGTGCCCTGGGCCAAGCATATTCAAACCACCACATTTCACCCCCTGGTCTCCACAGATTTGTTCAAACATATGAGTCTATGGGGACCATACCTAAACGGAGCATAATGCAAAATACATTTAGCCAACTTTCAAAAGTCCCCAGAGTCTATAGCAGTCTCAACAATGTTGAACGTCCTAAGTTCAAAGTCTCTTCTGGGATTCATCCAATCACTTAACTGTAATCCCCACGGCAGGACAGGGAACCAGCTGGGCAAACTCCAAACTCTGCATCTCTATGTCTGATGGCAAAGCGGTCTTCAAATCTCCAATCCTTCTTCATCTTTGTTGACTGCACAAACTTCTTTCTCCTGGGCTGGTTCCACTCCTTGCTAGCAGCTCTCCTCAGCAGATAGCCCACAGCTCTGACATCTCGAACATCTTAGGTTGCCAAGGCAACTTCAGTGTTACAGCTTCTTGTTTCGATGTTTGGAATCTACACATGATCTTCTGGGCTCCTTTAAAGGTCTGGCCCCACTTCTCCAGCTCTGACTCCACTCCACTGCTGCTGATGGCCCCTTCAATCCTGGTGGCACCTTCACCAGTGGCCTTCCCTGGCCTCTCACAGTGCCAAGCCTCAGCTGCTCTCCTTGACCCCTTCATGCTGTCAAAAATAGTACCACCTGGGTGATTCTTACACATTACCAAGTCCAGCTACAGCATGATGTACAGGTTTGGCTGTCTCTGGAACACAGCTTCTTTGTGATCTCAGAAAACACTTCCCAGAAGATTTCACCTCAGTGATGCCGGTCTTTTCTTAATCACTGCTAATTTCTGAGCTCCAGCTAATCAGCATCAATCGTCCCAGTAGTCCCTTCTATTTTTGTCTCTAGAGCCAGAGCCTCGGCTGAAGCTACTGAGTTCTGCTGCTTTCTGGGGCTGGAACATGGTCCCCTTTACCTACTACATCATCACCAGCTTTCTGTTTTCCAACTCCTTCACTGCCTAAGCTTAGCTGTCCTGAAACTTGCTTTGTAGATTGACCTTGAACTCAGAGATCTGCATGGCTCTGTCTCCTAAATGCTGCTCCTAAATGCATGTTTCACCACACCTGGACTTAAGTTTTTCTCTACTAGGAATATGTTGAACCTTTGGTGTACTCTCTATAAAATGGTGGCAAGAGACAGTTGTGTGGCATTGAGTGGATGCATCAGTTAAGTGTGAGAAACTACGGTTTGGGAAACCCCGGCAGAGATCAGGGGAAGGATCTCAGAAGCCAAGGGAAAGAAGTTTGAGAAGTCATTGGAAGAGGAAAGGTTCTCTGGTCTCCTAAGCTGCCGGAGGGAACGTGAGTCACTGTCCCTACAGACTGATGGGAAGGCACCTAAAGATGTGTTTATCTGGAAAACCTGCTTGGAGCTATTCACCTGGAGAAAACCCAAGGGACCAGTGTAACATACTCTGGAGGGGAAAATCCGGAAATGATGATAATAAGGGGAAAGGGTTGAAAAATAAGGCAAATACTCAAAGAAAGGCTACCTATAGTACCTATGCACCCAGACAAAGAAAAACGATGTAGCCAGAAAAAAAAGAAGCCACGCCCTCACTGCAGGGTCGTGTTGGAGAGTCTTAGGACAAGTTTGTCAGTCTTTGTTATCTGCACTGTACTGGCTGGTTTTGTGTGTCAACTTGACACAGGCTGGAGTTATCACAGAGAAGGGAGCTTCAGTTGGGGAAATGCCTCCATGGGATCCAGCTGTGGGGCATTTTCTCAATTAGTGATCAAAGGGGGTAGGGCTCCTTGTGGGTGGTGCCATTCCTGGGCTGGAAGTCTTGGGTTCTATAAGAGAGCAGGCTGAGCAAGCCAGGGGAAGCAAGCCAGTAAGGAACATCCCTCCATGGCCTCTGCATCAGCTCCTGCTTCCTGACCTGCTTGAGTTCCAGTCCTGACTTCCTCTGGTGATCAACAGCCATGTGGAAGTAAGCTGAATAAACCCTTTCCTCCCCAACTTACTTCTTGGTCATGATGTTTGTGCAGGAATACAAACCCTGACTAAGACATACACCAAAGGAGAAACACAGTAAACGAGCTGCTATGCACTCATCCCCGGATGCTGACAAAGCCTAGTGGTGACACACACATCCAGCCCCACAATCCCAGCCCCGAGGCTGAGGAGGGAGGAACATGAGTTCTAGGCCAGCCTGGACTACAGAATAAGACCTCACCTCAAAAAAAAAAAAAAAAAAAACTTTTAAAAAACTCTATGTGGAGGCCTGGAGAGATGGTTCCGGAGTTAGGAACACTGGGCTGCTCTTATAGAGGACCCAGGTTCAATTCCCAGCACCCAAATGGTAGTACACAACTGTCTATATAATTCCAGTTCTGTGTATCTGTGTTAGTCACATTTTTACCGCTGTTAAAAATATCTGAAACTGTTAGCATTCTGTCTAAGCTCCACCCCACAGTTACCTGGCAACAGCCAGCTCTGCCTGACGCACTATAAAAGGGGCTCCTTGCCCCCTCCTCTCTTGCTCTTGCTCTTGCCTTCCTGCCCCTTCCCCACCTCTCCACATGCTCATGGCTGGTCTCTCTCTCTCTCTCTCTCTCTCTCTCTCTCTCTCTCTCTCTCTGTCTCTGTGTGTGTGTCTCTCTCTCTCTCTCTCTCTCTCTCTCTCTCTCTCTCTCTCTCTCTCTCTGCCTTTCTCTGTCTCTACTACCCTCTTGACTCCCCTCCCCATGCCTTGAATAAACTCTATTCTATACTATATGTGGTGGTGGCTGGTCCCTCAGGGGGAAGGGATGCCTCAGCCTGGGCCCGCAGAGGCACCCCCTTTCCCCACACCTCACCACAAATCCACCAAAACAGATCCCCTCCTCTCTTTATCTTATTATAAACACATCAGAAACAATTAGATGTTCTTTCAGTTCAGGATATTTCTTTTTTAGGCATGGTATTTGTTAGATTTTTATTTCTTTAGTTATGTGTCTGTGACTGAGTATGTGCACACACATACAGGTGCCCAAGGAGGCCAGACACTGGAGTCATGGGTGATTGTGAGTCACCTGGTGTGGGTGCTAGGAATCAAATTCAGACCCACTAAAAAGCAGAATGTGTTCTCAAGAAGCACTGAGCCACCTCCCCAGGGCCTTGGGTCGGTTCTTTTTCTTTTGTTTTTGTTTTGTTTTGTTTTGTTTTTGTTTTGTTTTGTTTTTCGAGACAGGGTTTCTCTGTGTAGCCCTGGCTGTCCTGGAACTCACTCTGTAGACCAGGCTGGTCTCGAACTCAGAAATCCACCTGCCTCTGCCTCCCAAGTGCTGGGATTAAAGGCGTGCGCCACCACTGCCCGGCTCTTCTTGGCCCTCTTAATAGTGCCATCTCATGAAGCTGGCCTTAGATCCAATCAAAATGTTACTTCCTTTAATCTTAGCACTGGGAAGGCAGAGGCAAACAGATCTTTGAGTTCGAGGCCAGCCTGGACTACAGAGTGAGTTCCAGGACAGCCAGGGCTACACAGAGAAACCCCTGTCTTGGGAGAGGAAAGAAAAGGAACAAAAATAAGAAGAAGTCACTCCCATAACATTCTTGCCATCATTCTATCGGACATACTTTATCAGGCCAGCCACTGTTGTAACTTTCAGAAGTCCTAGCTAGGCAAAATTGAGACAGCAATTCTCCAGTAGCAAGCGCAGCACCCTCCAGCACCTGCCACTGACTGGCCAGTGTGGGTGTCTTCACGTTCTTAACTCTTGTGGCCATGACATGAAATCAACCTTGACTTCCTGAGGATAGTCACAAACACAGGTTTGTGCTGGGCTGGAAAGATGGCTCAGTGGTTAAGAGCACTGACTGCTCTTCCAGAGGTCCTGGGCTGAAATCCCAGCAACCACATGGTGGCTCACAACCACCTGTAATGAGACCCGACACCCTCTTCTGCTGTGTCTGAAGACAGCTACAGTGTACTTATTTATAATAATAAGCCTTTGGGCCTGGGCGTGTAGGTTGACCAGAGTGAGCAGAGGTCCTAAAAAGTCAATTCCCAACAACCAGATGATGGCTCGCAACTATCTGTATAGCTACAGGGTGTACTCATATGCATAAAATAAATAAATCTTAAAAAAAAAAAACATAGGTTTGTGCAAAGCTAAGTCTCATGGGAGCTTGTGTGTCAGAGGTATATAGGAACCCTGTCAAGATAGAGAGAGAGGGAGAGGAAGGAAGGAAGGAAGAAGGAAGGAAAGAAGAAAAGAGAAAAAAGGAGAAGGAAAGACGGAAAGAAAAGAAGGCCACCTTGGGGACAAAAGGATCATTTCATCTTATTTCATTTTAGAGCTTGTAACCCATCATCCTGGGAAGCCATCATCCAGGGAAGTCAGGGCAGGAACTGATGCAGAGCCATGGAGGAGTGCTGCTGTCACAGGCTTGCTCCTCTTGGCTTGCTAGAGCCTGCTACATCTCCAGCCCAGGGAGTCCTATCTCAATAATCAGTAAAGAAAATGAACTGTGCCAGGCATGGTGGTGCATGGCTTTAATGACAGCAAGAGGAAGAGAGAGAGAGAGGCAGGAGAATCTATGTGGGTTGCAGAAGAGCCACAGCTATAGAGAGAGACTCTGTCATGAAAGGAAGGGAGGGAGGGAAGAAGGGAGTGAGGGATGAAAAAAAATGTACCACAGGCTTACCCTCAGACCTTCTAGTTGGGCATTTTCTCAACTAAGGCTCCCTCCCTAAATGACTCCAGCTTATGCTAAGTTGATATAAACTAGCCCACACAAGGTACCTACTACCCAATTTTGATCCCAGGGGCCCATATGATAAAAGGCAAGAATTAAATCTCGAGCTGGAGAGCTCACAACCACCTATAACTCTTTTATTTTAAGAAAAAAAGAAAGGAGAAAGGAAAGAGAAAGAAAGAGAAGTAAATCCTGCAGGTTATCCTCTGATTTCAACATGGGCGCTGTGGCAAGCATCGCCCATAAATTAGCTAATGAATTAAGTAGTTTGTACCTTTTTTTAAAAGAGAAAGAACAGAGCCGAATTCCCATGTGAGTGGGCAGGCAGAGGCGAGTCCCTGACAAGGGCAGAGAAAGGGAGTACAGGGGAGAATGTATCTATCTGAATTGCAGGAAAGAAGAGGGAGGAAATAAATTATAGCGTGCACACAAGCCCTCTCTGCCACAAGTATTCACCTGCTGTCTCACCACCTGACTCCAGGAGAACCTGCTACAGCCCTCAAGGTTCCCTCTGTCCCTGACCAGCTCAGTTGGAAGAGTCCCAAGTGGCCTCCGGGTCTTGCTGACTGGGGCAGGAATGCAGCAGCCTGGGTTTTCCCTCCTTTTCCAAGAGGCAAGAATAGCAACATTCATTCTCTGGGCCTCTTCTGAGTGGGTGGGGAATGGAGGGAACTATCCCAGTCATTTGGGTTCGTGGGCAGGAGGTCCCAAATAAGACATGCAAGACACACCTCAGGAATTAGATTTTTCTTTCCCCTAAGTCAAGTCATCTTTGCCAGTTAGAGCCCAGCAGGCTGCTCAGAAGCCCAATTCTGGGTATAAAGGGGTTCCAGTCTCCTTAAGACTCTCTCAGTCATAGTGTTTTCTGCAACAGTAGCAGAACTCAGGGAGGCCCTTTGAGTTCTTCATCCATCTTCTCTGGTTACCATGGAGACATTTATTTTCCCCAGAGAATGCTACCCTCTTCCTAGCAGGAGACTCTGCTGCTCTGGTGCTACACTTAAGGCCCTGGGGAATTTTTATCAAGGCTCCAGATGCCAGGGTACCCTCCCAAAAGGATCACCGTGAAGAGAAGCCCACCTTAGTTCCATCCCCATGTGTATGGAGGATGCTCCTGTCCCCACCCTACTCTCAGAGGCTCTCTCTCTGGGAAACTGACAGAATCTATTTAGGGATTGCAAAACTTTACATTTGTATCCTTATACTGGCATTCTACTACATAAATCCCTTCAGAGTGAGCCTAAAAGAAAGATGTCACTGGGACTGACAGGTACCAGCTGGGCAAGAGGTGGCCTACCCAAAGTTCAGATTCCTTACTGTCTCAATGGGCTCCTCCCCTGCCTTCAGCTGCCTGGCAGCTATGAAGAAACCAGGACCAAGGTCACTTTCAGAGATGTCAGTCCAGATCCTTAACAATGCCACAAGTTCCTAAAGCAGGGGACAAGCTCAGAGCCTGGGAGGTGGGCTCCAGAGGATTTTTTCTTGGAGTGATACTGACCTGACAGCACAGAGCTTGGACTTCAGAACTGACTACACACCACCCAGTTGTCCTACAGGAAATAGAAGCAGAGTCAAGATAAGAGAGCCAGGTCACCAGAAAGCTGATGGAAAGCTGATGGAAAGTGCTAATGAGGCTAAGGTAGAATGAGCATGAGTTGGCATGCAAAACCCTGATACATGGATGGATAGATGGATGGATGGATGGATGGATAGATAGATAGATAAAGAGACAGGTATTTAATGCCAGAACTGGGGAGGTAGAGGCAAGCATATCTCTGTGAGTTCAAGGCCAACCTGGTCTACAGAGGGAGTTCCAGGACAGCCAGGGCTACACAGAGAAACTTGTCTCAAAAAGCCAAACATAGTAGTCCATGCATATAATTCTATAAAAGCCAAGCATAGTAGTTCCTGTATATAATTCTACAATTCCAGTGCTCAGGAAGTGCAGGCAAAAGGCTGCACATGAGTTAACCTATCTCAAAAGAACAAAAAGAAGGCTGGGTATGGTAGCACCTACCTTTAATCTCAGCACTTGGGAGGCAGAGACTAGATGGCTCTCTGTGAATTCTAGGCTAGCCTAGCCTAGCCTACAAAGAGATCTTGTCTCAAAAAATTAAAAAAAAAATGAAATGAAAATAGTATTATTGCTTCCTAAGCAAGGCATGGTTGGCACATTGCCTGTAATCTCAATCCTTTTAGAATCGAGGTCTTCGGCCTCTTAGGAGTTCAAAGTCAGCCTGGGAGACACATCTTTAATGGAGCACTCTCAAAGCAGAGGCACTTAGATCTCTGTGAGCTTTAGGCTGGGGAAGGCAGCTTTACTCTCAGCTTGGCTACACTATAAAGAACAGATGCTTACCGGTCTAAGGGCCATCGTGCAAACTCTGTTTCCCTGGCTGCAGTCAGTTACTTGGGTGAGGTCAAGTTGATTGTGACCTCTGACTGTTATCTCTGGACTGGCTATGTAGGGCTTGACTAAGGCTGTTTAGGGAGAATGTCTGCCCTTTGTTGTAAAGAGTGCATCAGTCAGGCCCATGGTTCCTGGGATCACAGATGAGTGAACGGTGTTGATACTGAGAACAGCCTAGCCACAAAGAAAGGCATGTTAGGCCTTAAGGTTTAGGGCAATGGCTGGCAACTTCTCCAGGCTACTCTGGGGATCTGGACTATTGAAAATATTATGGGGGGGGGGGGGGGGGGGTGGAGAGATGGCTCAGGAGTTAAGAGCTCTTCCAGAGGTCCTGTGTTCGATTCCCGCAACGACATGGTGGCTCATAACCACACACGCAGGCAGAACACTGTATACATAATAAATAAATCTAAAAATAAAAAAAATATGTTATTATGATGTAGCCAGATGCAACGTGAAGCCAGGGATACCAGGCTTAACATACATACATACACACACACACACACACACACACACACACACACACACACACACTGAAACCAGGTTTCTCTGTGTAGCCCCAGTTGTCCTGGCACTCACTCTGTAGATCAGTCTGGCCGAAGACTCACAGAGCTCCCCCGTCTCTGCCTCCTGAATGCTGGGACTAAAGTCATGCACCATCACCACCTGGCTTTTATCCAGTTTTTAATTACCCATCAGATCTCTGCAGGGCCAAATGAAGAGTTGGCCCTTTTCAGCAAAAGCAGTCTCTCGCTCCCTGTCACCTGCCCTCTCACCTGTATCCCACCTGGGGCAAAGTGTATGTGTGGCAATAACTGTTTACAAGCAAGGAGGTCAGCTCTGGAAGCGGGCACTAACACACCAGGCATGTGCTGGCCAAGTGCCTACAAGAAGAGTTGGGAAAGTGGCGTAGGAAGGGCCACTCTCCTTTCTCTACATCAGGCCAGGCACAGAGATCCAGGCCTTCTGAGGGTTATTCTCCTCACTCCTGTGCTTCCAGACTCTGAGATTAGCAGAGGTCAGCTTCTAGCCAGGGCTTGCCATTCCTAGTAACTGAGCATCTACAATGGATGCCTACACATCTGCTCACCGCCTTCAGTACAAAGTAGAACACATAAAACTGTTCTGTTCCTTAAACAAGGACGCCAGGGAGAAGCAGGGCCAGATTCGAGGGTGTGGGACCTGTGTAAACTGCAACACCCCTCACTTACAGGGCACTTAATTTATGTCCTGTTGTCCGTGGCTTAAACCTTTTAACTGCTTTTTGACCAAGGCCATCATGTTCATTTTAATAGTGAGGCTAGCAAATTATGTAGCTAGTCCAAAATACAGAGAAATGCAATGCAGTGTGATAAATACCATTATACCAGGCATGGTAAGGCATGTCTATAAGCCCAGCACTTTCAGGAGTTCGAGACCACCTAGTTCACATGAGACCCTGTCTCATAACGTCGAAATAAATAATACCAGAACTGAGGACTTACAGGCAGTCTTCTCAGAGCAAGGGCACAGAGGAGGGAGAACCACATTCCAAGGAAGGGAGGAGCGGATGCAAACACTAGCTCTCATCTTAGAAGAGCTTTGTCCAGTGAGAAGGCTCGGCGAGCTTCCTGAAATGGCTGTGGTGGAGAATGAGGACCACTAAAACCCAGGAGAATTTGAAAGAACGGGGCGAAAGTGTGGTTCAGGGATAAGCAGGCCAAGGAAAGGGAGCACACACATACGTACAGAATGATTAGGAAAGGCCCGTGAGGGTGGACTTCACTCAAAAAAAGCCCACTAAGATAATTGCTATGTATACGGAGGGAAAGGACTAGAATCTGGTCTCACACAACACAGAGAACTGAACTCTGGGTAGATCTCGCTAGCAGAGCCATGTCCATGAGCATAAAGGTTCCCAGGCTGGCAGGCTGGGGCCTCAGTTCTCATTTGGATGAATAGTATTGAGATGCACGCCGGGCAGTGGTGGGTGCACGCCTTTAATCCCAGCACTTGGGAGGCAAAGGTAGGTGGAGTTCTGAGTTTGAGGCCAGCCTAGTCTACAGAGTGAGCTCCAGGACAGCCAGGGCTATACAGAGAACTCTGTCTCGAAAAAAAAAAAAATATATATATATATACATATATATATATGTATATATATATGCATATGACATATGCATATGCATATACATATACATTCCCTTTCCTGACATCTAGGGAGCTAAATTATTTAAACCTAAATATTGTGTAGAGCCTTGCTCCATGGCACATCCTATATGCAAATCATTTGAGTCCTCCAGAATAAGGAGTTAAGAGCCAGCTGAGGCTGTAAGACACCCTGCCCTGAAAAACATGAAAAGGAGTTCGGGGTGTCAATCTTTTAGTAAGTAAGGTGCTGGAGAGTTAACAGCACTTTACTGTTCTTGCAGAGGACTCAGGTTCCATTCCCAGCACTCTCTGAAGGCCTCTGAAGGGCTCAGTTCTGTGCATGCCGGCAAACATTCATACACACTCTTTTTTTTTTTTTTTTTT
>JADRCD010195849.1:0-11813 GCA_019843815.1 Montemys delectorum | reverse complement strand
TGTACTTCAGAGCAATTGTGATAAAAACTGCATGGTATTGGTACAGTGACAGGCAGGTAGATTAATGGAACAGAATTGAAGACCCAGAAATGAACCCACATACCTATGGTCACTTGATGTTTGGAGCTAAAGGAGCTAAAACCATCCAGTGGAAAAAAGACAGCATTTTCAACAGATGGTGCTGGTTCAACTGGCGGTTAGCATGTAGAAAAATGCAAATTGATCCATTCCTATCTCCTTGTACAAAGCTCAAGTCCAAGTAGATCAGGAACCTCCACATCAAACCAGATACACTGAAAGTAATAGAAAAAAATGTGGAGAAGAACCTCGAGCAAATAGGCACAGGGGAAAATTTCCTCAAGAGGATGCCAATAGCTTCTGCTCTAAGATTGACAAATGGGACCTCATAAAGTTGCAAAGCTTCTGTAAGGCAAAAGACACCATCAATAGGACAAAACAGCAACTAACGAATTGGGAAAAGATCTTTACCAATCCTATATCTGATAGAGGGCTAATATCCAATGTATACAAAGAACTCAAGAAGTTAGACTCCAGAGAACCAAATAACCCCGTTAAAAAGTGGGATACAGAGCTAAACAAGGAATTCTCAACTGATGAATACCAAATGGCTGAGAAGCACCTAAAGAAATGTTCAACATCCTTAGTCATCAGGAAAATGCAAATCAAAACAACCCTGAGATTCCACCTCACACCAGTCAGATTTGCTAGGATAAAAACTCAGGTGACAGCACATGCTGGAGAGGTTGTGGAGAAAGAATAATACTCCTTCATTGCTGGTGGGATTGCAAGCTGGTACAACCACTCTGGAAATCAGTTTGGCAATTCCTCTGGAATTTGGACATAGTTCTACCGGAGGACACAGCTATACCACTCCTGGGAATATATCCAAAAGATGCTCCAACATGTAATAAGGACACATGCTCCACCATGTTCATAACAGCCTTATTTATAATAGCCAGAAACTGGGAACAACCCAGATGTCCCTCAACAGAGGAATGGATACAGAAACTGTGGTACATCTACACAACGGAGTACTACTTAGCTATTAAAAGCAATGAATTTGTGATATTCTTAGGGAAATGGATGGTTCTGGAGAATATCATCCTGAGTGAAGTAACCCAATCACAAAAGAACACACATGGTATGCACTCTCTGATAAGTGGTTATTAGCCCAGAAGTTCGGAATACAGGAAGAACAACCCACAAACCACAAGAAACTCAAGAAGAAGGAAGACCAAAATGTGGACATTTCATTCCTTCTTAAAAGAGGGAACAAAATACCCACAGAAGGAGTTGCAGAGCCTAACTATGGAGCAGAGACTGAAGGAAGGACAATCCAGCCTGACATAGCTATCTCCTGAGAGGCTCTGACAATACCTGACTAACACAGATGTAGAGGCTCACAGTCATCCACTGAACTGAGTACAGGGTCCCCAATGAAGGAGTTAGAGAAAGGACCAAAGGAGCTGAAGGGTTTGCAGCCCCTTAGGATGAACAACAATATGAACTAACTAGTACCCCTCAGAGCTCCCAGGGAGTAAACCACCAACCAATTACTATACGTGGTGGGACTGATTGTTCTGGCTACATCTGTATAGTAGAGGATTCCAAAGTCGATCATCAATGGGAGGAGAGGCCCTTGACCCTGTGAAGGTTCTGCACCCCAGTGTAGGGGAATGCCAGGGCCAATAAGTGGGAGAAGGTGGGGTTGCAAGCATGGGTGGAAGGAGGCAACAGGGATTTGTTCTTGTTGTTTTTGTTTGTTTGTTTGTTTTTTGGAGGGGAAACTGGGAAAGGAGAAATCATATGACATGTAAATAAAGAAAATATCTAATAATAAATAAATAAATAAATAAATAAATAAATAAAAGATGTAGGTGTCCAATAATGGGTTTGCATATTTTGTTGTGTAACAATTTTTTACAATTTCATTATTATATAAATTTGAGCAAAAATATAGTGATATACTAAGGAATTAATCTACTCAGAAGAATATCTGAGAAGATATCTAGTATCCTTCTGAAGAATCTATTAAAAAATATTGCCTATATTCCTTAGTTGATACTGGTCTGACTATCAAATAGTTGCAGAAACTTTAGTAAAATTTCCCTTTTAAGTAAAATCTTCCTTCTCTCTCTTAAGTAAAACACTTCCACAATATATTACATAATTATTAAAAACAATCAGACTGTACTTTAGAGACTTTTACTATGATATATACCAGGGATTAATAAGAGAGACTCAGAGGAGGAAATTTTCTTTTCCTTTAAAGAGACTATTTCATTATGTAGCATGTGAATGTTGAAAACTGAACCCTGGTTCTTTGCCAAAGAGTAAGAGCTCTTAATTGATGAGTCTTTTCTTACTTTGTTTCTGGTGCTTTGAGACGAATTCTCATGTAACCATTATTGACCTTGAACTATATGTAGTAAATTATATGTAGTATATGACCCTGAACTTTACCACCAGAGTCTTCTGCAGCCCTGAATGGTCTGTATCTAGATATAGAAAACAGAATGGCCTTGAACTCACAGGGATCTAATTGCCCCAAAGGGCTGAGGTTCACTCAGTGCCTACCATGACATGCTACTTCCATCACCAAACCCTTTATTAATAGCATGTCATGCTAATGTGAAAATTTGAAGTATGCTAAATATAACATCATATTGCCATCCTAGTTACATTTGTTAGAGACCCCAGACTAGTGAACATTATTTTTTTACCAAGGACAAAGAAACTGACAAGAAAACAAAGTTGTATAAAAACTTACTACTGATAATCTAAATGACTATAGCTCAGCTTGAGTTATAATAACTATTATAAATAATAATTATAGTTTTATAATATGTATGAAATCTACATATTAGGGGGAGGCAAAAGGGGTTTGTTCTTATTTTTGTTTGTTTGTTTGTTTTTTGGAGTGGAACCTGGGAAAGGAAAAATTTACATGTAAATAAAGAAAATATCTAATAAAAATATGAATATTAAAAAAATCTACATATTATATCAATGAAACTTAGAGCCAGAAATCTATGGATATGAAAAAATGATTTTTCTACATTGAAATTATATCAAAGACTCTGGAGAAAGAAGGAAGCAGTATGGCACAACTAGGTTATCTTGTGTGAATAAGACTGAGTTTTAGTAAAACTAAAAATTCAATGTATTTGAAATGAACTCAAGAATTATGTTTTTTAACATTAGAACTTGTTTTTTAACATTAGAAAAATTAAAAGAAAGAAACATTGTGGTCCATTGATGTGGAAGGCTTTAGACAAGACTCAAATAGTAATAAATGTAAAAGAATTTTGAAAATGTTATTAAATAAGTAAATTGGATTTTCTAAGAAATAGTATTAAAATTTCAAAATACAAGATATAAGTTATGAAAATGTGCATATAAGATTGAACTGAATACATGTGAAGAGATAGAAGAGATGACTTAGTAGATAAATTATTTTCTGCAGAAACATGAGAATTTGAATTCCATTCTTCAGAATCCACATAAAATATGTACAGCAGTGTGCTTCTATAATCCCAGCATTGGAGAGGGGAGAAGGAAAGAAGATTCATTCTAGCCAAATGGGTGAAAAACCATCTCTCAAAGAATTAAGTAAAGAGAAATTGAAGTAAACAGTCTGGTTTACATACACATGAATTTGTATGGCTATACAGATTCATGCATAGAAATGAAGCACTGAATGATGGAATGAATGAAAGAAGGAAGACAACATATCTAAAGACTGATTTTGGTGAATGTAAAATGGTCAAGCCAAGATAAAAATTAAGAGACATGGATAATTATTTCCCTGAGTGATAGTGTTAATGACTAATAGTATATAAAGAGGCATTTGATTTTATGAAATTCATGAATTAAACTATAGTTAATAGCTCATGTATGACTACTTTACATTAGTCATGAAACATGTTTTCAATGTAAATAGAGTATTAGTAAGAACTTAGAATACAGAAAATGCTAATATATTCATTATAAATTGAAGTTAATATGACCTTTTTAGAATGCAATTTTTGTTGATTTTTGTTAAGTTAATATTATTAATATATTATGATCCAAGAAAATATTTAAGAGTACACATCAGGAGAAGTATACAAATACTTGATAGCAATAATAGTCACAATAATTCAAAGATGTAAGTAGAGTAAGTAGGTTTAAACAGGCTTAAGCAAAAGATAGTCAAATAAATTGAAGCAAATTTACATGATGTCATACAGCAAATAGTGATAATAATATGCAAGAAAACATGAACAGATTAGGTATTTGCTGAGAATATATTTTAGAATACCATGGAGGATAATTCTTTATAGATAATAAAATTATAAAAGGATCAGAGTTCAAAATCAAACTAAATTAGAGACAAAATTGTCAGACACCCATATACAAATGGTTAGCTATTTTAAGTTATAGGAATATCATAATTTTAATGAACTTCTAGGACAATGATTTCAGGTGTCAGAAATATCAATATGATACAAGGAGTCTCCTTTGATGATGTCTGTAACTCCCACGGGCACTTTACAACTATAAGTTCTCTGTTGCAGACTGATACTACCCACAAATATCAAAAATTATCTCCTTTCCCAGACTAGTTGTGATTTGCACTCCATTGGCCATGTGTCTTGTGGTTACTGAAATAAGCAGAGCTGACTAGAGAATTGTGCAATCATTATTTCAAAGAAACACTGGACAGTACCATCATGCTGTATTATCTACTGTTCTACTAAAACTTTTCTTTAGGGCACATTACATAAATATTTCATAATATAATAATGTTTCAACTTTTTCAAACATTTGTTTAAATCCACATTTGTACAGTACTCTAAAATGCAGTATGACATTTTTATAAAACACAGTTTCTGCATTATTGATTTTGAAAATAAAGACTTGCCAAAGTTTTTGACATACACCTTTAATTTCAACACTGGGGAAACAGAGGCACATGAATCTCTGAATCTTGGAGTTCAAGGCCAGGCTGGTCTACAGAGTGAGTTACAGGATAGCCAAAGCTACATAGGTAATCCTAGTCTTGAAACACACAAATGCATGTACACACACACACACACACACACACACACACACACACGAAGGAAAAGAAAGGAAATGAAAAAGACTTAAATGTCTACATAAGAAAAAATTTTAAAGTAATTATGAAATGATGGTACCTTAAAATTAATAATATGAAAGAAATTCAAATCCTCTTTACTGATTTTCTGACTTGTCAGAATATAGAGTTCAATATATGATTTATTATATTATTATAAGAGCACAGTACAAAGCAAGTTAAAAGAATCAATAAAACCTAAACTCATATTCATACCAAGACAAAACCCAGCACTTTTTGGATCTTTACATGTACCAGCACCTATACCATATGTTCCATATAAACTAACACTGACATTCTTCACCAGAAATCTACTCGTAGTTCCTCATGTAAATTTCTTTTTATCATGATGGATGTGATTATCACATGGTACAGCTCAATTATTCAAATAGCATAGACTGACATAGCTGGTAAATGTTAGCATTAAATGGAAATATAGCTATTATTAATATTGTATTCAAATGATTAAAACTGAAACTCGTATTCAGGGTAGTTTTGCTTCTTTCTCTTGTTTTTGATGTGTGTGAGTGATTTACATGAACACATATATGCTTCAAGTCTCTGCAACATGCACACTAATATCATTCATGTGAACCACATACACATTTGGAAACAGAAGCACAATAAGAGTTCAGACCAATCTATAATAGCTGCAACAGTGAAGTCTATGGCTAAGGTGGAGGCAACATAGAAAGTTTGAGAATTCAACTGCTTAAGGCAATTAAGCAGTTTCAGAGTAATGGGGAAAAATCATCCTAGTAGGAAGATGACTGAGGTGAAATAGATCTTATCAGGTATATAATTTGGGCTGATAGTAAGTCTTGGCAAATTTTGAAGGTACAAATTATATAAGGTTTTGGAGAAAACGACTGCAATATAAAACTGTACATGGTGATATTGGAAGTTTTGATATGTCTTTTATTAACAACTATTAACAATAGAATGAGTACAATATTAATAAATTTTATTTACTGAAAAATTTGAGGATAAATTGTTCATAATTTTCTACCCCAAGTAATTTCCTCTATCTATCTTTACCTACACTTGAATAATTTAAATCTTAAAATCCTTCTGTTGCTTTTGTTTATTGGTTCATACCAAAGAACTTACAATTTTTAATTTAAAAACCCAAGCAAGAAAGATATAAATACCATGAACTGAATAATCCATATATATCTCTAAATCACTCATAACCACATTATTTTGCCTTTTCTGTTTATTTATGAGCATATACATTTTTGTTTCTTTTTATTGTTTACTTATAGAACCCATATTTAACAATTTGAGTTTGTTCTTTGAATATATGCTGAAGTGCAATATTCCTTAAAATGACATGACAGTCAACAATATGAAATCTCATAAATGGCATAAACTACCAGACTGTGATGGTCTGAATGAGAATGGCCAACATAAGCTTGCATGTTTGAATGTTGGTCTCCACATAGTAGAACTGCTTGGGAAGGACTTGGAGGTGTGGCCTTGTTGGAAAGGTACATGCATAGAAGAAGAGTTTGAGTCTCAAGGATTCAAAGACCCATTCTAGGCTCAGTGTCTTTCTCTCACTTTCTGCCTGTCTGCCTTTTGATCAGGTGGCGGCTCTCAGCCCCATGCCTACCTGACTGCTGCTGCATTTACTGTCATGCTGACCATGTACTAACCCATTAAGATTGTAACCCAGCCCCAAATTAGATGCTTTCTTTTATAATAATTGCCTTGTTCACGATAGTTCTGCACTGCAGTATCACAATAACCAAGATAACTGCACTCCCTAATCTGAATACAACATGACAAAAGCTCTATTTACTACATTACTCACAGACCATTTGAAGGGAATAGTCATCAAGCTACTGATGTCACCTGAATTTGCACCCAGTAAAAAATGGAATCGTGCATTTTATACATTCATGTCTTGCAGCAGCTAACATTCATTTGTTGCTTTCATATATATGGCATTATATATATATATAATGCCATAATAATTAGAAGTGTTATTTGAGGAGAGTAAGCATTAATCTGTATTGTTAACTCAATTGGCTTATCATCCAGGGGGCAACCCTTGGATATGGCTTGAGGGAACTTCCAGAAAGTATTACCTAAAAAGGAAAAAGGGCAACTCTGAGTGTGGGTGAAAGGGAGAAGAAGCTAATTGTGTGCCCGTATTCTTGTTTTTTGTGTTTATTTGCTTTGTTTTGTTTGTGTTGTTCATTTATTTTTGCTTTGTCGCTCGTAATGATATGAGTTGTTCAGCTCAGTCACATCCTCTATACCATGGTGTATTGAATCCTTTGAAATTATAAGCAGAAAATAATCTCTCTGGATCTCTTGTTTCTGTCATGAATCTTGATCACAGCAACAAAAAAATAACTAATAACAAATAGAAAATGTAGTGATCATGGTGGGATAATCATTCTGACTAAACTTGAAGTTGTGCTTCCAATGCCTTTGAAACTGGTTTCCTTTGGATTTATAGGTAAAAGAACCCCTAGTAAGTGGGGTTTAATGATGACAGCAATCTGCTGAAGATTCAAAAAGATAGAAAGTTGACAGAAATAAGGAGAGCAAATGCAGTGCTGATATGGATCATAAGGAAACAATGACTTTATTTTTGCTATTTTAAATTTAATTTTACTTTTTACTTATTCACTTTACATCCCACTCACTGTCCCAATCCCAGTCACCCTCTCCCACAATCCTTCCCCCATACCTGTTCCCCTTATCCTCCGAGAGGGGAGGGACCCCCTTGGGTATCTCTCCACTCTGGCACTTCAAGTCTCAGCGAGGCTATGTGTTTCTTCTCCCACTGAGGCCAGGCAAGGCAGCCCAGCTAGAAGAGCATATCCCATGCACAGGCAACAGCTTTTGGGATAGCCCTTGTTCGAGTTGTTAGGGACCCATGTGAAGACCAGGCTATACATCTTCTACATCTGTGCAGGGGACCTAGGTCCCGCTCTTGTATGTTCTTTAGTTGGTGGTTCAGACTGAGAGCCCAAAGATCCAGGTTAGTTGACTTGAAACAATGACATTACTGAAAATAGAAATAAGAATCCATTCATATTGCATCCTGACAAATAACTTTTAAAATTCATTTATCATTTTCTAGAAGTGTTAGAAGAGGCTGAGCATAAAGGTGCTAGATTAATTAATTTGAAGTGGAAAATTCCAAGGGAGAAATCACAGCATCTCATTTGTACCATGATTATTTAAACAGATTTCTAAAATTCCTATTATTTATATTGGACTGGACTCACAGTGAGAATTAGAAACAAACATCAAATGAAAAAAGATGAGGTAAACATAAAGATTTCTATCTTTAGCCAGCAAAGGTGCATATTTAAAGATGCAGGTAAGCAGAGCAAACCTGTTAAAGAGATTAACAACATGTAAAGTCATCCAAGCATTGTGCACTGGGAAAGGAGGAAACAGACCAGATCTAGGCCTCAAGAATGCCAGAATATAAAACTAAACATTCATTGGAAAGCTGCCCCTAAAATACAAAGAGCTCTAGAGGTTTCTGCCAAATAGGGCCACCCAAGGAACTGTATTTTCAGATAGTCGGCTGCTGCTATATCCACGATCCCAGATGTTTGTGCTAGTGTTTGCAAGGGTGATACATCTAGGGAAAATCCACAGAATTTTGATTTTATAGGCATGTAGATTAAAGGCTTTGGGGATTATGAAGGCATCTAGACAAGTTTGAGAGGCTGAGACACTGTGTGGCAGGGTGGCACTTCCTGAAAAAAGGCACTGAAAAGTAATGTATAGAGTCATGAGGATGAAAGGTGGGCTGCAGTGGAGACCTCAGAAAGCCCAACAGGATACAAATACAGGAAGACTGACAACAGATAACACAAAGCTAACCTGTAGGCAAGGAGAGGAGCTGGATACATAGAGGGGCTTTGGGGGATAAAACCAGCAAGATCATACTGATTCAAAGATCAATCCCTGGAAATCATATTGTAGTAGGAGAGAAAGGACTTCTCAAGTTGTTCTCTGATCTCCATTTTACACTGTGACGCATTCATTCGTGTACATATACATTTACATATGCAAATAAATTCATTAATCAATACAATTAAAGTAATGAATATAAAAGGCACATGAGAAGATATCCAAAATATAAAAATTATTACTTGATAGTACTTCATAGGAAGGCCCAGCAGGTAATTTATTAACTAGAATTATATTAGTATGGTGAACAACATTATCACAAATTTCAATGGTGGTCAAAGGCAGAGTCAGGAGGCGATGGTTTACCTCCTATCCAGAACATAAAGATTATCACTTGATAGTATTTCATGGGAAGGCCTAGCAGATAATTTATTCACTAAAACCATAGAGAATATACTAGAATGGAGAACAATAATATGACGCAAACTGTCAATGGTGGTCAGAGCTTAAGGAAGGAGGCTATGGTTTAACTTGGCTTAATGATTACAGAGTGGTTTGCACATCCTGAACAATAAAAGTAGGTAGAAGAAAAGGAGTGTACTCATTTACACAAAAGTCTTCTACACAGTGAGCATCCCGTTGTGAATGGAGATGGGCACATGAAGTCACACTCCTAGGAGAGAAGCTATTAGCGGGTGAGGGACTACTGCTTTAAGGGTGTAGCCACTGGTAAGTTGATAACAACAATTACTGGACATAGCCTTCAAAATGTATGCCTAAAGAGAAAACAGAGTGGGAAGCAGTTGTGGGCAGCTCCCTGGGAACAGTTGAGGCAATACTGGGGGTCAATGAAACAGGTATGCATTTTATACATTGGTGAGAACTTTAAAAATTGATGCTTTAAAAAAATCTTTAAAAATAGTATGGAGTCTTTCTATGAACATTTCCACAAAACATTTATGTCTTCAGGCACTTCATTTTATTAGTATATTTTTCTTCTGATCTTTAACTCAGAGTACAAAACCTAGTTGATTTAAATGATCATCTGTTACTTTCTATGATTTTTTATGTTTATTATTATTTTTATCACAGCACATCTGGTTGTGTTTCAGTCATTACAAGTAAATCATTCATAGTTTCTCTGCTTATGAACCTTAAAATATACTTAACAAGTGAGCACGGAAATTAATAAAAAAGAAAATGGAAATAAATATCATTGTGGATAAATGATGCCTGATTAATAAAATTTGAAACTAGCCACCTGGATTTAACTTACTATATCTCAGGAGTGTTTAATCATCTAATTCCTAAAGTATCTACCTAGAACTAAATGTTTCCACATCCTTCAAAGTAAAGAGATACAACTAAAAATATTTTCAGTACTTTAAACCCTATTAAATCTACTTATATTAGTTATCACATAATCTGATTAAATACTCTATTTATATATGTGTGTATGTATATAAAGCTTCAATAGAAAGAAGTTGATGTGACAGCGACAGTGGGAGCCATCAATTCAACTTGCTTTCTTTTCTTTTTTTCTTTTCTTTTCTTTCTTTTTTTTTTTTTCTTTTTTTTCTTTTTTTTTGATAAGGTTTCTCTGTATAGCTCCAACTGTCCTGCAATTAGCTCTGTAGATCAGGCTGGTCTCAAACTGAATGGCACAGTGCTAAAATTAATTTAAAAAATAATGCAAAACCTCCCATGTCATAAATGAGTTACATTAATTAGCCAAGAAGACACCTCCAAATATCACAGGCTATTTTCAAGGATATTAATTATGCTCCACAACCTGATAGTAAAATCCTCTTGCTGAAGACAATCCTGAGTTATATGATTGAGTCTAGAGGTATAGAGCTGGCATTTCTCTAGAAACCTCACTCTTTCTGAATAGCATTCATAGTGCAGGATGGCCCTATATTTGTTCCCAGAGAAAAGCAATCATCAATATTGCCCAGCTACAAAACCTCAAATCTAAAGCCATGACCTGCCTAAAATATGCACTAGTAGAATGGTGGCACATTTTTGTTAACAACCCCTCCCCTTTGAATGGAATTTAAGCCAATTCCATGAGATTTAAACTCATACCTGATGTTGCTAAAGTTGCCAAGAACTTGAGACTAGACAGGACATGGATCTAGGGGAAAATCTACTGCTATGACTCTGTTAATGGAGCATAGGAATTAAACAACTCCTAAGGATCTATGGTTATACCATAGATCTGTCCATCACCTAACCTTCATCAGACAAACTTATTCTTGCATGATATATATGATAATTCACACACACAAAAAAATCCACAACCACATAGAAAGAGACTTTGGAACACTCATCCCTACATGTGATGTCTTCATCAAACAATTTTCATTAAGGCTCAAGGATCTATGTGGAGGAGGAAGACTTAATATTTTAAGAATCAAAGATGATTATTACTCCAAGGAAACATCTTTCAGAATTAATAGGATTGATACATATATAAACTCACAAAGTCTGTGACAGCCTACATAGTACCTACACAATTTCAAAATGAACAAGAACTCAGCATGGAAAGGGGAATTAGGCACAAATTGCATAACCCTACCAAGAAGTTTTTTAATTGATACTTAATGAGAAAGGGAAAAGCAGTTTTCTCCAATATAGCATGTCACTGTTAATATTAACCATATCCCAGGGAAGGGAAGGTCCCATGCCCAGGAGCTATTCCCTAACACAAAATAGAGTTGTTTTGTTTGTGTGTGTGTATGTGTGTGTGTGTGTGTCTGTGTGTGTGTGTATGTGTGTGTGT
>JADRCD010195847.1:16290-50496 GCA_019843815.1 Montemys delectorum | reverse complement strand
CTCTCTCTCTCTCTCTCTCTCTCTCTCTCTCTCTCTCTCTCTCTCTCACACACACACACACACACACACACACACACACACAAACACACACACACACACACCACACACCAATTTAAGTTAATTTAGTCCTTTTATGGAACAGAAAACAAATAATATTTCCTTTCTGTCCTTTGTCCAAATATCAGAACATTCTTTGTCCAAGTATCTTTGTGAAGAACACCTTTTTGAAGGATATTTTCTGCAAGGCTCCTGTGCACACTATGTATGTTAATATGCCTAGTTAATATTCTAGGAGCCATTAAGCATCCAGAGATTTGACTGAGGTGTTGATTTCCGTCTTCCTAGTATGATAGGACTGAAAAGATTGCATGCTGGCTTTAGTTGGCTGACCAGGCATGAAATAGGCTTTCAGTTCCTGTTGTTTGGCAATGTCTGTGTGAGAGCTTGGGAGGAAAGAAGATTTCCATCTATTCAGTTATCACATCTGCATCAGCTGTGGAAATCACAGGGCTGGCAAATACTGCAAACAGACCCTCCTACTGGCACGGTGAAATAATGTCCTTATGTTGGTCTGAATACACCTTGTGAAGTGAGAATGTCTGTTTTTAGTCCAGAAAGATACAGTACCTCTTAGAGCTCAAGTGAATCCTAAACAATTTTCTCATGAGGAAGTGCCTTAGCAATTAAAACATTGTCAGAAATACTCAGGTGGTACATGTTCTTATGTTGGTATTAGCGGGGCAAATTGACTCCCTTCTTTTATTTTACCTTTTATTTTGGAGCATTATACATATTTTCAAGTATAAAATCCAAGAAGAACATAAGACCTTGCTGAGTCCAAGCCTGGCATATGCTGGCAATGGTGCCTGGCTCACATTCCACCTGGAGGCTGAGAGACTGCCATGAAGATGCTGGAGTTCCATGGACCAGTCGGGGCAGTGGCAAATGACAGACTGTCATTGCTTTCCCAAGTTTTCTAACTGTGAATTTATTCAATGCTTACGTCTTGCTTTCAGGGCTGGAGCCTTTCCCGATCCTGCTGTCCTCAATAAGCCTGACGCCACTTTACTATGACACTGGACGAATTGCTTCTTTAACAAGTGGCAGGTACAATTCCATTCACACCCTCACCTTTGCTGTTGTCAAAGAAGGACATCCCTGTTCTCACATAGCTCTTTGCAGCAGGTTCCAAATGCTTCCCTGTAGACCCACTCACATTTCTGCAGAGTGGCGCGTGCGCGAACAGCCAGTCCAACAGTGGTTCTCAACGTTCCTCATGTTTTGATCCTTTCATACAGTTCCTCAAGTTGTGGTGACCCCCCCCCCCAACCATATGATTATTTTTGTTGCTACTTTATAACTCTTGTTTTGCTACTGTTATAAATCATAATGTAAATGTCGGATATTCCTGATCGTCTTAGGCAGCCCCCGTGAAAGGGTCGTCCAACCCCCGAAGGGGTCACGACTCACAGGCTGAGAAGCACTGCAGTAGGAACTATTAGGTTCAGAAGAAGCTGTCTTCTTAAATAAAATATCTGGGATCTTCAGCAAGAAATTGAACGAGTGGTCAGGGTTTCCTTCACGTAATTGGCTGTCTGACTACTCCCACTCTCTCTTACCCAGATTCTTTATTCATGTTTTTAAGAAATACACTTTAATATAATTTATAAATGCAAATAATATTTTCATTTTAGAGAGTAACATTTAGAGCACATTAGCAGGGTTATTTTTCCATCCTCACAAGTTTAAATCTTTTCTCAATCAGAAAAGAAACCCTATGTACATTAACTATCAGCGTCAGTCACCCCCCGACTCAGATTTTTGTCTCTATAGCCATTCGTATATGTTCTCTGAAGAAATTCACATCACAATCCCCTGTCAATTTATAAGTAAGATTTTTTTGAGTTTTTATTGTTTGATTTAGGAGTTCTTTACACACACACACACACACACACACACACACACACACACACACAATTTGCTTATTTTTTCCTGTTACCTTTCATATTGTTTGTTTGTTTGTTTGTTTGTTGAGGCAGGGTTTCTCTGTGTATCCCTAGCTTTCCTGGAACTCACTCTGTAGACCAGGCTGCCCTCGAACTCAGAAATCTGCCTGCCTCTGCCTCCCAAGTGCTGGGATTAAAGGCATGCGCCACCGCTGCCCGGCTACCTTTTATATTCTTAATTATTTCCTTCAAAGCATAGAATATCTTAATTCTGATAAATTCCAAATTTAGCATTCTTTGAACTTTTGTCAATTTTACTATTACAGCTAGGAAATCATTTCCTGGAACAACCTCCATTCTAAAAATTACATGTTTTTAGCTCTAACTTTTATTTTGTAATTAGTTACACATTTGCTCTAATCAATTCTTTGATTGATACATATAAAAGGCAAACTATACCCATTGTGTTCGCAGTTCTCCTTGTCTGAATTACAATTTACCATTTGGGATCATTAGACACACTTACTCATTGATGTCCTTCTTCTCTCTTGACATGGCATGAACTCATTTCAATGGTTTTCTCTCCTCTCAGTTCCATGACAGAGAGAAAGCCAGGAGTGAAAACTCCTAACTAACTGTGTGCTTAATTCTTTCCACAAAATGCTCTTTCCAATAAAGCATTTCTCTGTCTGTTGCTTTGCTCTTTGATTTCAGGAAAGATGAAATTATATCCATCGCTGCCAAGTAGGTACTATCCCATAATAGCTTTAGGGATTTCTGGTAATTGAAGCATAGAGTTATAAAATTAAGGTACTCAGTCTAATATTTCTGTGTCAGTAAGATAAAGGAAAGGGCTATGAATATCACCTATTGAAACATCTAGATATTCAAGACATAAATTTGTTTTGTAGCCATCGGCTGGAAAATTGCCTGTACTTGCTTTCCGATTCTCCGCTTCAGCAAACAGTGGTGTCTCTGTTGATTTGCTCTCTTGCTGTGCTGCTTTCTTATTGAAAATGAGGACTTGTAATTATTTTCCCCCGTCTCAACAGCCTGATGCTCTGTGAGGAAATGGATGACTGAACTAGGAATGGAGAGTGGGAAGAGCCCAGAGGATCAGTGATGCAGACAGATTTTCAGTGCTGTGTCATACATGGTCTGATTAAATAAAAGATTAGGATTTTAAAGCACAAAATTAAAAAAAAGTCCCACAACTGTGAGAAAAATAAACATAGAGAAAGAGCATTCATGAGTTTTCCACCTCACCTGTGAGGACAGTCCAGGAGGAAGCAATTAAGACCATCTCTAAATGGTCTCTTTTGTGTGAATTTTGCCAACTAGTCACTCATTTTCTCTTTCCTAAGGCAGGGCTTTTACTGTAGTGTTTGAAAGCTCAAATTTCAAGAAAGAAACTCCTTAGTCTCTCCTCCAAAAATGAGCCCATATTCATTGTACAGAAAAAAAGATATCTGTATGTTTATCTCACTATGAAACAAAGTGCCCATGGTCAGATGACCCATTTAGGTCTGGTTTGGTAAAAGCTCGAAGAGTATGCTTTGCAGGTCCTCGAAAAGACATTTCAGGCAGTTTCAGCATGGTGGTTTTGCATTCTTTTTATTCTCAAACAGTAGACATCAGATGAGGACAAGGAGTATCACCTGAATCCATAGATCAGTACGTCTGTCAGCTCTCATCAGAGAAACTTCTCGCTATAGATCGCAAGGAATACAGTGATCCACAACTGGTCTTCATAGGAGAATAAGAGGTTACGTGCTACTCAGAACTACATGTGACATCTATGGAACAGCCCTCTCCCCAAAGCTCAGGGATCTTTGAGGAAAGAGTGTAAGAGCCAAAGACATAGATGCTTCAAGGAAAGTGTTTTCCCGATGCAAGAGGACAGTTTTACTTAGAGCAATTATGATAGTATAACAGCATGCATAAGACCTCAGCAGGCAAAAATCCCAGCATGGGGTGGGATTTGGGTACAAATTCCCACCCCTAGCCAAGGAGCTCCTGGAAACTGATAGTAATGGGAGAGGGAGTGTTATATTTCTTCAGCATCATAAACCCAGGTAGGTACATTGCTCACATGACAAAGCAGTCCATACTGAAGAATAGTTGGACAACACAAATTTGACTTGGTGGATTTTAAAGAGAGGGAGAGAGGAAGAGAGGGAGGGAGGGAGGGAGGGAGGGAGGGAGGGAAGGAGAGAGGGAGAGAAAGAGGAAGAGAGAGAATGAAGGAGGGAGGGAGAGAAGGGGAAAGGGAGGGAAGAGAGAGAGAGAATGAAGAGAGAGGATGAAGTTTGGTAGCTGTTGAATAGGCAGGAGTTGAGGCAAGGGTCATGAGTATTATCAAAGACATTGTATGAAATTCTCAAAGAGTTAATAAAAATGTTACTTAAAAAAATGAAAGCATGGGAGTGGTGGTGCATGTCTTTAATCCCCTACCCTCGGGAGGCAGATACAGGAAGATCTCTGTGAGTTTGAGGCCATCTTGGTCTACAAAGTGAGTCCAGGATAGAGGACAGCCAAAAATGTTACACACACACACACACACACACACACACACACACACACACACGTACACAAGCAAAATTAGGAGGTGTATAACATGAAGTACATTTTGATAATTCTGTGATCCTTCATCACTTAATAGAAAACTTGATGGGTTATGTACACTAAGCTTCTAAGTCTCTCAAAGTTCTCAGTAGGTAAACTGCCGTGAAAGTCCACCATCTTGTCTGATACTGGGTGGTCAAGTGGGCTATAAAATGAAAGCACTGCAATGAGTGAGTATCCCCAGTTTTGCATAATGCACAACTGTGTGCTGAAAACAGTGAGGATCGGTGTCTTTTCTCTCAACCTTAAAAATTAGTGACTGTAGGCACATGGGTGTAGGACCATCTCCCGGATGGGGGCGCTTATCAGTTCTGGGCTAGCAAGCATGGATCTCTTGTGGTAGCTGAGGTGGGATACAAACCTGCAGAGTTTCTAGATCCAAGTCATGGCACAAAATGATGTGTTTATAGAAAGATAAAGAGAGATAAGATATGTTTTATGGGGGTGTGATGAGGTATGGAGTAAGGGGGTGCCTCAGTGGGGCCGTGCCAAGGCATCTCTTCTCCCTGAGGGACAAGGCACACGACAGTATAGTATAGAATAGAGTTTATTCGGGGTATGGGGAAGGGAGTTAAGAGGGTAGTAGAGGCAGAGAGAGGCAGAGAGAGAGTAGAGAAGTAGAGGAGTAGAGGAGTAGAGGCCAGCCATGAACATGTAGAGAGTGGGGGAAGGGAAGGGAAGGGAATGGGGAGGGGAGGGGAGGGGAGGGCAAGAGCAGGAGAGAAGCAAGAGATCAAGAGAGCAAGAGAGAGGGGAGGGGCAAGCAGCCCCCTTTATAGTGGGTCAGGCCTACCTGGCTGTTGCCAGGTAATTGTAGGGTGGATCTTAGACAGAACGCTAACACCTAGAGCATGGGCCATCTCTGCTCTGCATTCCTGAAGAAAGCCGATACTCTCTCAAACAGCAGCCGATAGCTTCTCACATGGGGTGGTACTTTGTGGCTACCTCCTCCCTCCATGCTGGGATTTTGTCTGGCTTGTGCTTGTACAGGTCTTGTGCATGCTGTCACAATGCTGTGAGTTCCTACATGCCACTGACCTACTATGTGTGAGAAACATCACTTCACTGTAATTGTCAGTGGTCTCTGGCTCTTACCATCTTTCTGACCCTGTCTTCCTTCTGCAATGATCCCTGAGCCTTGGGAAGGTAGGTGAAATGTGAATGTCCCATATAGGGCGGGGTGAGTGACCTTGTTTTGAAAAGCAATCGTGGTGACTTAGATTTGCTCTTGTTCCTAACTGCTGAAAATTTACTAGTATTCATATTTTTCCCTGTTTAAAAACACCGTGTTCCTTTGGTTTAGGCAATATTTATTTAGCATTTATCTTGTTTAATGCCAGAGTACCTCTTTCATTTGGCTTTATCTTTATTTAAGGGGAGTCTATCACCCTTAGGTGCTGCAGTCTCTTCTCAGCTGCTTGTTTCTCTGTCTGAGAATACTGGAGGAAGGAGCTCAAGTACAGGAAGACGGAGCTTGCTACCCTTTTGGCCCTTGTCACCTTTATTTTCTGTTATCAAAGGAAAAATGCCTCAAAAATTAATGTTAAGATGTCAGATATCTCAACATTCGAGTCAGTAACAGCAATAATATTTTTTCATGAACTTTATATGTTTGCAAGTATAAATTATTCATGAAGTGCCATTTGGGGTAAAAAGTCAGCTCAATGATAAATTTGAGCCAGCATCAGAAAAATTGCCAAAGAAAGCTGCAAGAGAGGAGAGCTTCAGAATTTTTTCATGGTGTTGATGTTTCTCACACATAGTAGGAAAAAAAAGCCCTCACTTCTCTATGCTTGACTTCAAATTCTTGAAGTTTGAAAGTTAACAACACATTGATTACTTTTTTAAGTTGGCATTGGTCTTTCTTATTGAGTTATGAAGGACAAAAGCTTCAAGAGATTTGCCAAGAAAGAAAGGGTTTTGTACAAGAATCAGTTAACTTTTCTTTCCCGTGCCCTAAGCAGGGATGGAGACAGAAATCACAAGGCAATCACCCTTTTAGCCCACTAGACATATATTTAGCTATGCTCCAAGATAGTGTCATTTGTACCAAGAACCAGCCTCAGCTTTGAGAGAGGGGTTCCTAAGTGGAAGTCGTGGGTCACAAGCTGGCGGACCTTGTTCTGCGGCAGTGGTTTTCCAGACCCTTCTCTGTGTGCTCTGCCCTAGACAGCCTTTTCTGCTTGCTGTTCTAAAAACTCTGGTTGAGACAGCTCTCTCTGCTGGTAAAAATTCTAAAAGCTCTCTGAATAGCTCCTGGGTTTTCTGACCAAAGTCAGAAAAGCTGCTATTAAAAAAAAAAAAAAAAAAAAAAAAAAAAAAAAAAAAAATTCTTGGATTTTCCAACCAAGTCAGAAATCCTGCTAGAAAAATTCTAAAAGTAACTCTTGGGTTTTCTGATCAAAATTCTGAAAGAACTGTGATTGCTCTTTAGAATAGCCTTCTCTGGATACTTGCTACAAACATTCTAAAAGAACTGGTTTTGCTCTCTAAGTAGTACTTGGGATTTCTGACCAAGGTTAGAATCCTGTTAGAAAAACTTCCAAAAGAGCTATGAAAAATTCTAAAATGGCTGTGTTCTCTTTCCTGGATTTTCTGACCTAAAACAGAAATCCTGTTAGGAAAAATTCCTGAAGAGCTGTATTCTATCTCCAGAGATCTCCAGACTGCTCAGTTCTCCCTAGAAAAAAATTCTTTAAAAAGTGCTATTTCTTTCTGCTAGCTCATCTCATGCATACCAAAGTCAAGTTTTTAATTTACATAACAATTCAGTTATTTATTCCACTTTCCCACCTGATCACCGTATGATTCTGCATTACATGACCTTAGCCTTAGACTAAGGTTCAAGGCTTGGACTATTCTCTCTTAGGGACAGACAGCAAGCACAAGCTCAGGCACAAACAATAACATATCTGGGTGGGACTTCACCCTAGAATCACTATTTTGACCACAACTGGACCTAAATTTGCTCTGTCCCAGTTTGACCTTGAACTCAGGAATATGTCTACATTTGTATTTACCTGTCTTTATATCTTTTGACAAGCTGGCTCATAGTGTAGCTGCCTCTGTTCCTTTAGATCTGTGATGCTCCTTACACAATTCATATTGCATACTTATATGTTTGCATAGTTGAGAAATAATATATTTTCAAACTCATGTTTTTAGAGTTCTTTTCCACAGCCTTAAGGGCTGTCTAGAAGGCCCCAATGTTTACCATTTTGCTAAAGACATAGACGTATCCTTGACTCCTGGGCTTCTGTTGTTTCTAATTATCATGGAGTCATTAAAGTTAATAAGGAGGACAGTCCTTGGAGGAACATGAAAATATGTTACATGTACATTATTATACAAATAAGCCTTACACACACAACAGCCATGGGCACTCATGGAGGACCACACCCTGACGGCTCTGTTCCAGGGGAGGGAAATCATATCACACTGTCCCTCACTTGGCTATGATGGACTTGACTCATTTGAGAATGTTCCTTTGGCCACAAGGAGCAAAGAGGTGACAGTCACTCATGCTGTCCTTGAGAGGTTCTCTGTTCAGACACCATCTGCCTTGGAAACAATGTCACCAGCAAAGCCTGCAGAGTTCTCCTTTATCTCTAGCGTGCAACATTCTGCAAAGCCCTAGCTTTACTTGTGACCCAGGCCCCTGAAAGAAAGGGTTCTGGGGAAAGATGCATTTAAAGATGTGAGGGTGACTATAGTTGTCCTGTCCATATGTGTACAATAACTCTATCCTATACAGAGGCCAGCAACAGCCTTCGCATGCCTCTTCCCATTCTCCAGATCTTGCATTCTCTCAGCCCCTCTTCTACAATGTTCCTTGAGCCCTGGGTAGGGGTAGGAGATTGAGTGGGTTGATATATATGTCCCATATATGGATGATCACTGACGGTTGTTTACTTTTACCATTTTCAACTCTTATGTCTCTATGTTAATGGTGGTATACTATAATAAGGTCAAGGTTGGAGGCAGCACAGACCCACAGATCTATGGATATAAATATTTAAAAGGGAATTTTACAACATGACTGTTTAACAAAACAATAGCAATAGGCTTTTCCCCAGGGCCTGTAATGTTCCTAGCTGTGGATTTTGATTACATTTACAATATCAGACATGGATTCTCTCCTATGAAACAAACCTCAAATAAAATTGAGAGTGAAATTGGTTCCCCAACAACAATAGTCTTAGCACTGTTGACCCAGTAGGCACATTTTCACACACACACACACACACACACACACACACACACACACACACACACATACACACACACAGGGGCAACACCAGTTGGATTTAGTAGGTTATAAAATAATAGAAGGACATGGACCTGAGAGAGAGATGTGTTGGAAAGGTTGGGAGGAGTTGGAAGGAAGGAATGGGTAATGGATGTGACACATAGATAAAAATCTCAAAAATAGCAGAGAATACAAAGTCATCTTTCTTAGTGAGTTGGAGTTCAGCCTGGGCTGCCTGAAACCCTGTCTCAAAAAACCCAAACAATCAAAAATCATACATAGGTAAATACTTAGGTATTATGTTTATAAATTACTCATGAAGTAAACAATATTTTTATTAAAAGGAAAGAAGAGGAAGGTGAGGAAGCCACAGCCATTGAAGTCCTGCACCCTGTGTCTCTCTTCCTGAGTGTCTCCTGGGACAATGAGTCTTTCCAGATGTCCACAATGAAAATGATCAGAGATGGGCAAGAAAGGAATTCTGCAGCTGATTGTAGACAACACTGACTGGGCAGTGAGCATGGGATCCCTGGAAACACTGAAAGGGAAATGCAAATAGATGCAAAAGAGGAATCAGCAACTGACTGGGCAGATGGCAGTTACACATTTTCCATCCTGGAGCCCCAGTTGATGGACAAGAATAAACAACCTTGAAAACCCAACATTCAACTGTCACTAAAGGAGTTGACCCAAGACCTTCTGAATTGCAGTGAGCTCCTCCACCGAAAGCATCCAACAAATGAGGTTCATGTCACAAAGCTGGCATCTCTTCTCAGGTCCTTTATTTTAGGGTTTGCATACGGTGGCTCCAGAAAAAAGACTTTGAAATAGGATTTCTTAGGCTGTCACAGGATAGCCTTTTTAGTAGGATCTTCTTCTGGCCTCTGATAGCACACATATATACATGCAGACATATAATCTCTATATGTATAATAAAAATAAATACTTTTTTTTTAAAAAAGTGTCCGAAGATGAAAACAGGACTTCCACCAAGGAGAGTGGAGGAACAGAAGATGAGAAGACAGCTAGACTGTCATTGTCAGCCATTAAACAACTGTAAATTAAGTCTGCAATAGGATACCTCAATGTAAGGAGCAAAACAGTTAAAGCAGTGTGCAAGGAGGGAAACAATTGCTCAGACAACCACAGGTTACTGTGGCAATGGCACCGCCAATTTAGAAAATTGCTCATCAGTAGCTCATAAAAGTGAGCATGCACACGCCAAACACCTATTCAGCAATATCACACTTACACATTTACCCTGGAGATAGAAAAAAAAAAGACATAATACACCTATCAACTCATAGATGAGAATATTGATGGAGCATCTCCCAACTAGAAAAATTTCAAACATCTTTCAGTAAGTGAAGGGCTAAACAAACCATGTAATGCCCACACCGTGGAACATTACTGAGCAATAAAAGGAAGACTACAAGCAATGTGATGTTGATGTGCACAATGGAGTGGTCAGATGAATGCCTTTATAAAATATATAAACTCTGCAATTCTTGGAACCCATGAACATGTTACATTATACAGCTAAAGTTTCGTTCCAACATCAGAAAAGGGAATGGGTCTTAAAATGAGGAAATGATCCTGTATGAGCTAGAGAAATCCAGTGAGACTGATTTTTTTTTCTTGCTGGAGTTGGAGATATTTGGGATATGAAAAGCCAGAAGGCTCTCAAGCATGAAGGGACTGTATCTACTGCTGCTGGAGGTGGACCACCTTGAGCATAAGGAGGATGCAGGCAGCCTTTCCATACAAGAATTGGCTTCCTGGTGACCACTAGGGCAGGGAGGAACCCCTGCCCCACTGCTGAAAGGCTGCCTTTGCCAAGGGCTCCAGTGAGCTTGGAAACAGTTTCATCGGCAAAGCCTCCAAAAGGTTAGTTCGGGCCTTGGGAGAGAGTCTAAGCAGATGGCCCGGCTGAGCCACTGTGTACCTAGGATAGCTCTATTTATTTCATTTGGCAGGAAAATAATGCATGCAACAGCTGGGACGGGTCCCAGGAGAAGTGTTCCAAGGAGGAAGAAAACGTCTTAAAAGGTTATATACTAAATGATTCCATTTATATTATGATCTTCAAATGGCAAAATTATACGGATGGAACACAGATTAATAGTTGCTGGAGGCTGAGGGGAAGGGAGGGGTAGTAGCATATTAAAACCTTGTGTGGAGAGGATTATTCTTGTCACTTGACCGCAGTGGTGGCTAAATGAATTCACATCTGCAACAAAACTGCACACAGGCAAATATGTACGGGTACCATTGTATACACACACACACACACACACACACACACACACACACGCACACACATACACACATGCTCAAAAATGACTGCAAGATTCCATTTTTCCCAATAATTTCCCAATGTCTAGAGTTCTCATTCAACCACACCTGCACCATTTCTCTTGTTAGGAGAGGTAGCATATTTATAGTCTTTAAAGACTGACATGGGAAGTTTGGGTGGGTTATTATTCAGATAAATTGCTTTGGCCAATGTTTTATCACAACAACAGACTGCAAAGTAGGACATGTGCTTATACATAATTATATGAAAATTCTAATAGTCTCTTATTCCTGTTTCAATTGGTTGCTTTCCTAACCCTTGAAGTGGGTCCCAGTTGGAAAACTTTCTGTTAGACAACCAGGATGTCATGACTCCTTACATCTAAGCAGCAGTACACAATTTCCAGATTGCTTTTCAGGGTGTCCACTACAGATTAAATGACTTCAGTATCCTTTCATTTCTAACTGTTTTAAAACCTGGAAGTCCAAGGTCAAGATGCCACCTACTGATTGAGGGATACCATCTTGCTATAAACAGAAAAAAGACAAGAGAGTCCTCTGGGCTCCCTCCCATAACAGCAGCACTCCCTGGGCATGGGGGACATACCTTTATTGGCACTCAGGAGGCAGAGGTAGATTTCTGTGAGTTCAAGTCCAGCCTGGTCTACATAGCAAGTTCTAAACAAGACTAGTTCAAAGTACCAACTAATTTCAGTCTGGCCTCAGAGACATCAAGGATGCTACTATTCTGTGACCTTATAAGATCAGGAGGCAGCCCAATGTCCAAAACTGTTGTAGCTAGAAGTCGAGGTGTACAATGAAGAACAGCTATATTAGAGGCTGGAGAGATGACTCAGGGGTTAAGGACACTGGCTGTTCTTGCATATGGCCTGGGATCAGTTTCTAGCACCTACATGGAGGCTTACAACCGCCTGTAACTTCAGTTTCAAGGGATCTGATGCCCCCTTCTGGCATCCTCAGGCATTGCATACAGATACAGGCAGGCAAAAAAAAAAAAAACTTGTACACGTAAAAATACATCTAAAAAGAATTTTTAAAGGAAAAGCTGTGTGCTTGTTCTGAGCATATTTTGAGGTCACAAATAGTTCCAGTGTTTCTGGCTTTCCTTCAGAGAGGAAAATTACAAAGGACAAAAGAATGTCTGTGATAGACATTCCTTTTCACTCTGCTCGGAGCTTCCAGAAGACACGGGGTAGTGTTATTCATCAAAACTTGAGAGTACAGCTAGGAAAAGCCTCATAATGGAATCTCCAAAGGGAGGGGACAGATGCATTCTTAAACAATTATGAAAAGAAAGCACATGACCACAAGGAGCCAGGAAATGCAGATATAATTGCACCAAAGATTACAAAACAGCATCTCGGAGGTAATTTTTTTTTTTTTTACAGCATGTTGCAGTAGCAAAAAAAAAAAATATGAAAATTTGTAGTTAATAAATATGAATGACTGGGCCTAATTTGAAGAGGTGGTTCAAAAGATCTAGTGGAGAGATTTAGGGGAAGCAGTTAAGCTCTGACACTGACTGCGGTGTTCATGTTGGCTGTAATGGCCCATCTGGGAAGAGAGGACCTCAACTGAGGAACTGCTTTCAGCATCTTGGCCTTCAGGTAGTCTGTGAGGCATTTTCTTGGTTGCTGATTGATGTAGGAAGGCTCAATCAACTGAGTGCCTGGTCATACCAGGACATGTGGCCCAGGTATGTAGAAGATCACAAGCCATGGGGACCAAGCCAGTGAGCAACATTCGCTACTTTAATTCCTGCCTCTAGGTTCCTGCTTAAACTCCTGCCCTGGCTTCCCTGGGTGATGGACTCTAAGCTATAAGATGAAATAAACCTTTTCTTTTCCAAGTTGTGTTTGGTCAGCATGGCTAATCACAGCAATGGAAAGCAAACTAAAACATGGACTTATTTTAATATCTAACTAAATACTAACTTTGGTATGTGCAATCCAGTAACTGGAAGCATTCATCTTTACCTTTTTGGAAAATAAATTAATTAGGCCTTCATCTAATGATGGTGGTTTGCAATGCATGCATATGTTTCAGATTGTATTTGCAAGAACTACAGGTGTGAACCAAGTCTCCTAACCAATTTGCTCAGAATAGAACATTGAGGTCACATTACATTAGCAAAAGGAAATGGAAAGTAGAATTAATTAACCTGATAATATAAACTAGAGTAAACAAATGCTACTTCAATTATCTGCTTCTCTGAGATGAGACTTTGGGGGCATGAATGGTCTGAATTAAATTATTACATTATTATACTGTTACTGAATTCTCCATGGCTAACATAGACAAACTCTGATTTGGAAGGCAGATCACATTGTCACATGAAATCGTTTTTTCTATCTATCATATGTCATTCTACCTACCTATCTATCATCTATCAATCTATCTGTTTATTTGTCCATCTATCTTTATGTCTATTTGGACCCAATACTGCTGTAGAATCCATACCGGATTGAATAAGGCTGAATATTTTTAATATTCTTAGAAAGTTCTGTTCTTGCAGCAGTGATGGCTCTAGACTTCCCAATTTGATGTTTTTTGAAAAATTTAGAAAGTGTTTGGCTATAAATACACAGAACTCTTTGCTTAGAGGATTGGGGATATAATCCTCCTTCAGCACCCCAAAATCATTGCTTCCAGGCTCCTGCAACTGTGAAATTGTATAGATGTCCTAGTCCCTTGTATGAAGTATGTTTGCATAGATTAAACACGTACATTGTTGAACACTTTGAATTACCTCCAGATTGCTTATATATGTACAGGTAAGCACATGTATGTTGTATGCATGTGTAGGGGTCTGTGTATGTATGTATAGGGTATGCTGTGTGTGTAAGGGTATATGTGGGTTGTGTGTAGGAGGTGTGTATTTTTGAGGTGTACACATATAGGTTGTGGGGGGAGGGCATGTGTTTGTGTGGTGTGCATGGGTAGGAGTGTGTGTAGAGTATGAGTGTGTGTGTGTGTACATAGAGGTAGATGTGATTGCCACACCTGTGTTTGTGGAAGTCAAAGGTCAACACTGGAGGTCTTCCTCTATCGCTCCTACTTACTTTAATCTTAAAGCAGGGTGTCTAGTCTATCTGGCTAGTAAGCATCTGGAATCCTTCTATCCCTGCTCTCCCAGCAAGAGGATTGCAGATTGTATTACTATTCCCGGTTGTTCCATGGGTCTTGGGGATCTGAACTCAGGTCTTTGTGCTAGTACAGCAAGTACTCTTATCCATATCATCTCCCAGCTCCCACAGAATAAAATACAAATGTAACTGTTTAGTGACTAAGGATAAGGGGCTAGCCTGGACATGCTTAGTACAGACATACAGTTTCTGTTTTTCAAGTATTTTCAATCTGCTGTTGGCTGCATCTGTAGAAATGGAACCCTTGGGTACAGAACAATGACTCACAGCCCAGAGGAGAATCTTCTGCATCTGGGGTAATTTCTTCTTATTTTGCCATGGGCTTCTGTGTTAGACATTCTATAGTTGCAGGATTTTAATCTAGTGGTAAATATGTAGCAGTTCTTAGGCCTGGGCAGGGATTTCTGCTTATCAATGCATAACTCACTTCCATACCTGCTTTTTCTTAGTGAGAAAGCTTCTGGGTGAGGCACTGGTTGTATTTTTATGGGAGCTAGCCTTCTTGCTTTCAAGCTGTGGAATCCACACCTGCTTTGCACTGGCAGGGATATGAGAAGGAGATGCCCAGTACCTGACAGTGATTTCTGCACCTGGCCTCAGCACTCGACATGGCTGCTGCAATTCTCTCCTGTCCTCTGTCCTCTGAACAGCTGGAGGTGTACCTGTGTTCCCACCAACCCCAGAGACTTCAGGCATTACCTCAGAGCCTGGATATCTCCTCCTTGCAGAGTGTTCAAACTCAGAGAAGAGTTTAGCTGATGCCTAACTTCAGGACTGAACCCTGTCTGCAGATACAGAAATGGTCCCCTAGCACCCTCTTACTTCCTCTAGCACTTTCTTATGCTCCTATTCTTAAAAATGGCTTCTCCAGAGCTTCCCCATAAGGAACAAGCATGCATTTCCTCCTTTCTTCTGCTTAGCTATTCCTATCTGGCAGAATAATGGCATTATAAACACTAACATATATAAGCCCATGTCTTGGTGTCTTTGGTACAGGCTTAACACTTTCACATCAAACCTACAAACGGCCTAGGTAGCCAGGGCAGTGGCTACTTTAGTATAAATGCAACAGCGCCACCTTGTGCTGTATTTGGGGGTCGATGTACCACCAAGAACATTCTTAATTAAACAAGATTGTTTTCAGCGGTAATTTGGGTTGTAAAGATTAAGATAACAAACTATACAGTTAGGGCCTGGTTCTTCCTTCCAGACCCATGCTCCTAGAAGTAAGACTCAGACTCAAAATATATTTACATATACCTTGGCCATATGACTAGGCTCTTCTCTGACTAGGTCATAACTAAGGTCATCCAATTATTTTAACCTACATTCTGCCACACGGCTGGTTACCTGTGCTCAGGTGCCATGTGTACGTCTTCTCACATCTTTCCAGCCAGGTCTATCACCTGGCTGTATGCCAGAATTCTTTCTCTTCCCAGACGTCTCATCTCCTATTTCCTGTCTATGCCATAGGCCATAGGCTTCTTAATTGATACAATACACAAGATATTCTCTCTATATAACAAATTTGTCATTATCTGTCTCAACAATCATCTTGAAAATTGATTCTGAGTTCCTGAAAAGTTTATAGGGATAAAAAGTAGCAAACTTTGAGCATTTGGAGTCTATCTGGGCATGGTTCTGTATTTGGCCTACAGAGCCCTAGCCGAGCTGTGTGCTAAAAAGTATTTTAACTTTGGATGGTAATAGAAGGGTTTTATTCCATTTTTCAGCATACATGCAGACATCATGGGGCATGCCTACAGTATTAAGTTAATAACTTTGAATTAAGACTATAAAAATGAAGAGAAATCATCCTGAATTACTAATGGTCTTTCAGGAGAAATGACCACTTCAGCAGCATGTTGTGGCTGGACTCATTTTTAGAATAATTTTTTAAAAAGTTTTGCATTACAATTAAGTTGTTACATAATTCATAAAAATGCTGAATTGAAGTTATAAGGCATAGGAAATGTAAAAGTGCTAATCATAAGCTTGGTGAGCATCCATCCAGAAACGTCCAATGATAAATGTGCCATTTCCTATCAGTGTACAGAAAATGCTCCAAAGAAAGGCAATATTAGAGACTCCAGGGGCTGTTTACCTGTCTGAGAATCTCTCCAATTCTTTTCCTGATCACTATTAGTTTCCTGGGCCTGAGTCATCTCCAAAAGGACTGATGGTCCCACTAGATCCCCAACACTGCACCTAAAATGGCCTCCATCACATAGAGCCAGCTGGCAACATGGCTGCCCCTAACACTCTTCTGCTTTCTGTAAGATACTCCCTGGGATTCCTATGTCCCTATAAATGCCTTCTCTTCACACTAACAGAGAGTCTTTTATAATCTTCATCAAGCCCAAGTACTCTTAGCCCTCAGTCTTTTCAAGTGAGTTCTGCTCTGTCTTGTCAGTTGCCTGCAGAAGCCAGGGTCTGAGCTGATGGCAAAATGTGTTCAAGTAAAATGAGAAAAGGAATTCTCATTTTAAAGTTTCTACACTGTATTCCACAGAGAAAGGGACTCATCTCTCGCCGGTTGTTACTTGAGTTGCATGCCTATTAACTATTGATTCTTATCCAAACATAACCTCAGTATGGATTTAATCTAATCCTTGGATATATTGCAAACTGAGTTTATGGTCCTCTTAACTCTACAATGGAGCCTATATGAATTGCATCCACATCACGTTTTTATTAAGGGACAAAAGATGACTATAATCTTCTTTGGCTGCCACGAGGAAGGAAATATCACAGACCACAAGGGTTAAACAACATTTAGTTTCTTTTTTTTTTTTTAAGTATTATTTATTTATTTATTTATATACCCATGTGGATATATGTTATGTGCATGTTGGGGAAGGCCAGATCCTCTGGGCGGGAGTGACGAGCCGTCTAGAGACGTCTAACGTGGGTTCTGGGAACTGAACTCTGGTCCTCTAGAAAAGCAGCAATTGCTCTTATTGACTGAGCCATCTCTCCAACCCAAACAGTAGCTTTTTTCTTCCTAAGTCTCCAGCAAAAGTGTGGCTTGGCTTTTCCTGGAGTCTCCAACTCTAAGAGACCTCTGTACAGAAGCTCAAGTGTGTGCTGTGCTAAAGAGGTTACCATTATCTTGTAGACGTCCAATTTTGATGGTGAACGTACCTTCTACTGTCTCCCCGCATTGTGACTTTACTCAGTATTCATGGATATCAGCTACGCTCAGGGGCTGGAATTCCGAGAGTAAACCAATGCAAATGAAAGGCACGGTGCTGATAATGGAGCCTTCCTTTCCTACAGTCTTACTAGTAGATTGGGAGAGAAAACATCCTATGGAATGTCAGATTCTGTGTCCACCAAGATCACTAGTCGCACATCAACCTACAGAGACTGTGATAGCGTGAACAAGACCTGTGTGGGTTTAAACTAGATAAAATCCCAGCACTGCGAGGGGAAGTGAGTACAAAGTCCCAGCCCTGACTGAGAAGCTATTCGTAATCCATGCCCTCTGGAAAAGGGACTATCAGTTTTCTCTAATATGGTAGCCCAGGGGATATCAACCACACCTCAGGGCCTTTTGATAGGTAGGAAGGTGAGGAAGGTCTGGGAGGAATTGGAGAAGGGGGAAATACAATCAAAATATATTGTATAGAAGTTTAATAAAGTGTAAAAGGAAAAGGTAAGTCTAATCATTATGTTAGCAAAAATTCAAAATCTCTTGCTAAGGTACTTGAAAGCCCATTTTTTTTAGAAGAAGTAATTGATATTCTTGAAAGATCAAAACCAGTTTAGTTTTATGTATTTTTTCATAACCTGTAGGAGATCGCAATGCTTTGAGTCGCAGATGGAGGCAGACATGAGTAGAGTTGGCACACAGACCTGTACAGTACACAGGCAGACCACCCTCTAGGGAGCTTTCTAACTGCCAGGCCAATGCAGTGAAACCTGTGAATCCAATCCCTGACTCCAGGGAGGTTGGGGCTGTGGGGGAAAAAACCATACTGAAAGTTTGAAAATGTCGAAATATGATAGGAACAACGAAAACAAAAACAGTCACAGGTCCTTCCACAGAGGGGACTCCTCCATTTGTCGCGTGCAGCACAAACATGTCTTCTCATGGGTTCTAACTCACAGTCCACTCCTGGGGTGCCCTTATACGTCAATGTCACAAGATCTACCTAAAGGGCAGTTGGAACAAAATAGTGACAGACCATCTTTACTCTTGATGTGTATTATAGTGGAAAACAAAGTGAATCCCTTATAAGAAATTCTACAGCCTAAAGCTCACATTTCTAATTGGCCATTGGTCTGTGGCAAGTATCCCTGGACCACAGACTGAAAATTCTTAGGTGGAAGAATAGGCTTCTTGTTCTCTGAAGGAAGGTGGGGAAAGTGCCGGGGACACACCCATGAACGGTACCAACAATTTCCAAAAGGCTTTCCCAGAATAAAGATGCCTGTTTGGCAGGACAGAGAAGGTGTGAGAGAGTCAGACTCTGCCCGTGGTGACAGCCCTTGGCCCTGAGCACTCAGAACCTAACTTCATTCCCGGCTTCCCTCCCTCTCATCCACACGCAGACGCTAGCCTTTTCCTTAGAGCTTGGGCGGGGCTGGCACAACTTACCACGGCCGGCCGCAGCTTCAGTCTCGTTCTGAGGAGATCTTGTTATCAATCAATCAGCCTTGATTTGAAGAGGATGACTGTTGGCAGGGCTGTGCTTGAAGTAACCGCTCAGATGAAAGTCAAGCATCCTCAGCGGGCATGTGCGAAGACTCTTTCAATCATGCTAAAGACTGCCCCTTCTTGGTGTGAGCGGCAGGGACTGGAAACAAATATTATGCTTTTTTGGTAAATGGTGGGGACCTCCATCAGTTTGAAGCCAGGCGCCTGCTCCTGCTCACAGGCTGAATTGGTAATGCGGATCTTGGAGCCATTTGAGAGGTTGGAACTGGTGTTGCTAATTGGTCCAATTTGACTTTAAGGACATTGGAGTGCAGTTGTGCTTTTAAAAGACTAGGCTGTGGAGAGAAGAACCTCTGGGCATCTTTTTATCAATCTAACACCCCTTTAACGTGGCAAAATGCCTATCTTAGACAGCTATCTACCTAACACACAGGACAATCCTTCTGTCCATCCCAGTCCTTTGGGATATGATGGATCCTTCTAGCTTTGCTGAATACCCCAGTGTTATTTCCTTCTTGATAATTATGCATTCACAGTGACATTTGCTGAATTTCCTAGTGTTACTGCCTGCATGCGTAGTGACATTTGTTTTGATAAGGTAGTCAATTTTTCCATTTAAAATTTTTCTCTTAAAAAAAAAACAAAAATTATTTTCCCATGTATAATTGTTTTGCCTGTGTGTATGTCTAGGCAACACACACTCACAGTGCCTGCAGAGGACAGAGGAGGACATTGGACCCCCTAGAACTGGATTTTCAGATAGTTGTAAGCTACCATGTAGATGTTGGCTGTTAACCCAGGGTCCTCTGGAAGAGCAGCCAGTGTCAACCAGTAGCAGCCAAAGCAACCACTGAGCCACCTTTCCAGCTCCCCCATTTGCTCTCTTATTAAACCTTTAAAGCAATCTCTACAATAGTACATTATTTTTAAATTGTGAAATATTACATTGTTTGTCCATTTGGGCTTTGTTCCTGTGAGAATGAAACTTCAGCTCCCTTTTGGATGCATAGGAGTTGTGTAATGTATAATTCCTTAACTTCCTCGGGCTTTATTTTTTTCCTTGTTTGTAAAGTCAACCATCTCAGTAACTGCCAGTACAAGCTAAAGACTTAAAGCAGTAAATATGTGCTAGCTCCCTCACGCAGTGTATCTAAGATGCCCAGTTAATGGCAGCTAGCAGACCATGGCCATATCAATGGTGGGTGGAAGGAGTACATTACATTACAGTGTTGTCTTTCTGCAAAAGGATGACCCTGAGTGCACTTGTCTGGTATATATTAATCCCCGCTGCCCAGACACACACACATATACACGGAAGAGAGAGTTTGTCAACTTGGCACACTTGAGAGCTGGGACTCTGTAGGCATGAGCGTGTGGGCACTTGCTTGGTTGTTGGTTAATGTAGGAGGCTCCCGCTCATTCTGGGTGGTGTCATGCCTGGGTGGATGGTCCTGCGAGGTTTAGGACAGGGAGCTGAGTGTGGACCTGGGAGCAAGCTAGTAAATAGTGGTCTCTCCTACAGTTTCTGCCCACAAGCTCCTGCCTTGGCTCCTCTCTCCTATGGACTGTGTGTAAATTAAAAAAATTCACCTTAAGTTCCACAGCCAACAGAGAGTAAAACTGAAAATAGCCCTGAGAAGTCTGTCTTCAAATGTGCTTTGTTGGAAGCTCCATGCTCCCACCCTATTGAACAAAGAGCTAAGGAGGGCTCCACCCTAAACATAGGGTGATACACACATCAGTTGTCACATAAGGACACATTAGAGACTGAAGGAAGGCTTATTAAAATGAATGACTTATCCAGGACCAAAGGACAGACTGGCACTCACCAGTTCACGCCAATGCAAATGAGTTGCTGATATTTTCAGCTGTCTTGACTCTGACACTTATAATAATAGTATAATAGTAATAATAATAATACTGATAGTAATACTGATAATAATATAATGATAACAACAACAACAATATGCTATTCATGTATTTGTACTCTGATGCTCCCAGAATGCTCCCTGGTGATCTGCCTAGACTAAATGCCAACACTTTATTTTCCTCCTGTGGTGTTTTTCCCAGCTTTAAAGTACTGGAGCCCTTTGAGCCTTGATCAGACCTTCCTTCCCATACCCTTCATTCTGTCCACATCCTTCTAGCCACATGTCAATCACACATATATTTCTACTCCATGTTTCAATTGTGATGTTCTCTCTTCTCATATTTTATATCTTCTGGACTTTTGGACTTGTAATACAAAATTGATAGTTGTTGACTTAAAGACTGTGAGTGTCATAAGAAAAAAAGAAGGATAAGTGGTGATCTCATCATAATTAATATAATGACTTTAGTATGCAATGCCAATAAGTAATGATTGATGTATTTATAGGCTTATATTTTTCACAGCCTACTTTAATAAGGGTTTAATCTCCCTTCTAGTCCACTACCCACCAGATATAGTGAAAAAGAAAGGTTATTAGGGTATGGAGGAGGTGGACCTGTTTAGAAATAGTTCTTTGGGGCAATTCCAATCTTCATTGTTCTCAGTCCACTCCACTACAAACACCAAACATGAACCAGCAGCTGCAGTCCTGTCTACACAGGATACCACACACACACATAAATCAGCAAGGGTTCAATCCAGAAGAAACTGAAAGGCTCACCAATTGGCCTGAGTCTGCAGAAGCAGCAAGAAACCACAGGAACCTCATGAGAAGGTCTCTGGCAAGTTTATCAGGGTCACCACAAGTGAAGCTCAGCAACGCAGTGTAAGGCAAACCAATAAGTGGCTGTTGCCAGTGAAGACTAGTGAGGCAGAGCTCAAGCTCCCACTGTATGTGGGGTCATATTTATATTCCTTCTAAGCATCATGTGTCTTTTAATGTGTTTGCTGAGGCAAAACATCCTTTCATCTGTATCTACTTCAGTGAAACTTTCTTTCATGCGTCTGCTTCAGTGTGGAGCGCTGTTGCCGCGCCTTAAAGGTGGCACTGCCCGAGCTGGAGCCGTGGAGTAAACAAGTCCTTATTTGGACCCAGGAGGCGTGCCCATCAGTGGCCCGATTCTACGTCAATGCCTAGTAGCCTATGACTGTGTGAAGTGTAGTATGGGCTCATGGGCGGTCCTATGAAGAGTATATAGTCAGACTCCTGGTGGGGCTTGGGGCCACTCTGCTGTAACCGCTGTGCAAGACATTCCTGAGTAAACTGTTGCTGGAAGGACGTGGTGTGCTGGTCTTTCTTCCCTGCTGGTCAGGGTCATTGGCTCCGCACACTTCAGCAAAACATTCTGTGTGTCCCAGCAAAATACCATTTGACCTAACTGATTTCCCAAAGAAACCAGAAATACTTTATATATTTATTTGCTGAATAAGCTAACTTATGAGGGTATAAAACAGCTTTATTATTTATCATTGTTATCTATTTATCTTTCTGTGTTGAATGACATTTTCACTATTCCTAGATGGAATCTGGGATTGCCAATGTGCTTTTTCCAGTTTGGGACAGTCTAGTATAATACAAGATCATGTTCTCCTTCTCCATATTATGAGAGCCTACACTATTTGCTACTTTCATTATTTTCCCATCTCTCAGGACCAGCAAAAGTGGTTGGTACATTGCATGTCTTAGCGGGGCTGTGATGAGGTGAGAATATATGACCTCAAATATAGCACTTTTTCATGCTATTTTGACTCCTCACATTCTCCCTTGAAGTACATTATGAAAACTAGGAAGGTTTATGACCTTCCTCTGAAACTGATCCCAAGAACTTCCTATGCAATGTGCTATCCTTTTGTCCAGAGCAAGGTGCCCAAAACACGGAGATGCTAGAAAGGATATTAAGTTGGAAGCTGGAAGAAACCTGCCTCATCTTTCTGTTGTATCAGGGCCACAGGTAAGATCAAAATGAACACCACTCTTTGAAAAATCCTCAGCACTAATGTAGTGGTAAATCTCCAATCCCTTTAAGCCTGTGCAAAAAAACCATAAACTCAGTTATAATATTTATAAGCTGCATGCTTAGATTGGGCAAGTTCACCACTACACTAATCTATTCTCCAACTATGAGATCCCTTGCTTCTTGCTGCCTTTCCAAGCTATATGTTTCTGCTCCATCTTCCTTCCAATTCTTCCTCAGTTTTCTTCCTCTCTCTTCCTCTTGCCCCACTCTCTAAAACCATTCCCTTCCACTACCCAGTCACAAGATCTAGCCTTTCTTTGACCAGTTAAAATGGGGAGAAGGTTCACATGAAATCACCCGAGTATGCAATCCACTCCTCATCGGGGCAGCCCTTCTTGAGGAAGCAGAATTAATATCAGAATATAAACAATATCAGAGCAACCCACAACACACTATAAACTTCTGTAAGAGAACAGAATCAGTGAGTGTATGTGCATGGTGTAATACTGCCTAATTCCATTTTGACCTTGTTAAGCCTGTGTCTAACCAGTCATTATGATGTATGGTATTTAGTGTTAATTATTCTCTATCTTTGGGGCATTTGGTGATATTTTAAGACAGCAAAATCTTTTTTTTACTTCTTGTTATATGTATTTGGCTAGAGGCCTTGTACCATGTCATGGTAGCTGAATTCTCAGTGTCCCTGTAAAACCCTGTTTTTTTAAAACATCAATCATGATGGTGCCCCAAAAGCATGGTGATGACAGACATCATTGAGAGCACTAATCATCTGGTTGTCAAAAAGAGATTATATAGATAGAGCCTGGATGCTTAAGTTGGAAGTGGAAGGTGGGTGTCACTCAAGAAGAGGTAATAGTAGAACAAAGGGGAGACATTATCTTGGAAAGGAAGTAAAACTCTTGAGAGTCAATATATTACTTTACCAGTGTGGGAGCTGGAACCTGGGTCCTGTAGTCACAGGAAACTAAAATTTATCAATAATTTGAGCAGGCAGATTCTCCCCTAGCATGTTCCAATAAAACCCTAATTTGCTAGTGTTGTTTTGGTTTTGTGAGACTTTAAGCAGAAGAATGAGTCGAGGCAGCCTAGACTTCCTCAAAAACTGGACCATAATGCATGTGTGTTTCTGAAGCAGCTAACTTCATGAAACTGTTGTGCACACTCCCTCCATAGTCATTTGCCACAGACATAGCATCTTTGCCCTGCTCTCTCCTGTAGCTGATGTGAGTCAGGAAACAAGAGATGAAGAAGCTTTTTAAAATGTTTAAAAATTTATTTTGATTTATATGTATGTGGGAGGGATGTGTGGACACATGAATACAGATACTCTAGGAGGCCAGAGGGTATCTGATCTCCAGGAGCTGCACAGGCAACATGGGTGCTAGGATCTGAATTTGAGTCCTCTCCAAGAGCAGAAGGTATTATTAACTGATGAGCCAACTCTCCAACCCAACATGCATATGAACCCTTTTAATGGATGTTTTTGAAGAAATAAAACAAGAAGTGAAGGTTTTGCATACATCTTGAAATCTGTAACCCTGTGTGGCAATGATAGTACCTTTTCTATAGCTATGTCTGTCTCTGTCTATCTATCTATCTATCTATCTATCTATCTATCTATCTATCTATCATCTATATCTATCATTCTCCTTAATCAAATATTATTTCTTACATCATATATCGCCTATTCTATTAACAATGTATATACCATATATGTTATATATAATATAATTATATAATATAAATATATAATATATTATATATTATTTGTCTATCTACTTACATTTATTTGTAGTAAAGCAGCAAACTCAAGGATTTTCATATGCTGGGAAACTGTTGAACTACTGAGCTGAATGTCAGTCTATTTGTCCTATTTAAAAATTGCTTATGTACCCTCTTAGGTCATTAGAACAAAACAAAATGATAACTATACAAACTGGAAAATTCTTGTGAAATCAAAATTTGTTTTTTCATTTTTGTTAGAGCCTCTGCTGCCTGTGGATTTTCTCAGGCTTTTGTCTGATGAATCTTCATAGTCAGACTAAGGAGGCAATTTGAATGAATGAAATTTGAATGAAGAACTTGGTATTTTCAATCTTATTTAGGGTGTGTCAGAAAGTTTAGAGGATTGTAGAAAGACTACCTGGAGCAGGAGGAAGACATTTGAGAAATGAGACCTATAGCAAGCCCCAGCTGCATGCTAGACAGAAATCATGGTTATCAACTTGATTGAGAAAAGCACCCCTGGGATGCTCTCAGACAATTAAATCAGGAGGGCTGACCTAATCAATGGATTAATCCCTTGGTGGATTCATAATCTGATGACATTATCTGGAAGGTAAAAGGAAGAAGATGCGAATGTAAATATTTGGGAATATGCCTTTGGGGCCACATCTTCCCCAGTCTCTTCCCCATTAAGATTGCTTCTCTGTTTTCTTTCCATCTTTATGTGAGCCAGCCCCCTTCTCTTTGCTTCTTTGCTGCTATAGCTGGCCTCTCTGTCATGTGTTCCTGCTGTCCCAATATTCTGTGTAAGCACATGAGACTGAACAACCATGTACATCCTCTGAAACATGAGTCCAGAGCCTCCTTTAAGTTATTTCTCAGTCATATTGTCATAAAGTTGAAAAGGAGCTAATACGGTAGCCATCTGGCCAGAGAATCCTAGAATGTGACTGTGGAAGAATCAGAAAAGTTATACATGTTTTCAGAGTCCTATGCTCTGATATAGAAAGAGGAAATATAAAGGCAGGCTTCATTTGGAATCATAAGGTGTGTAGCCCTCTGGTTCCCTTTGACAGAGACAAGAGTACACATTTCCTCATGATATGGGCCTTTTGATTTGTTAGGAACTCAGTGAACATTTGCTGATAAACGAATTTGGCTTAAAGGCAGCCACCTTTTCAAAGTATTCTTATCATTGCTCACATGTTGAGTAAATCAGTAACCGGGACATCATCCCCCACTTACAACCTATCCAGTATGACACCTCACATTACAAAAATAGTTTTAGGAAACCATTTAAAGATGTCAAGAAGCTGAACTCAGTAATTAAACACAAAATGTGGGCACTTCAAAAGGAAACATGTGAGAATTGTCTCACTATTAATTTTGTTAGTAGTGTGAAGTGGCCTTTAACAAGGACATTGTCAAAGAGTCATGGGCTGTAGGCATATTCTGTTGGCAGTTTATTTGCACCTGAAGACAGTCTTCTATAGCCTTACAAAGATGTGTGAGTTTGGCTAGTTCCGTTTTTAAATTAACACTTGCAATTTGAGCAGAAACACAATAACAGGAAATTCTGAAAAATGGAAGATATTAACTGAAAATGCTAAAGAGAAATCCAGAGAATAAAGCTTGGAAAAAAGGAACAAAACAAAACAAACCAAAATAAAAAACAAAAAACAAAACAAAAAGTCATGACATCTTTCACTGGTACTTTTCATGTATCATTCAGTGGTTATAATTTGGCCACCCATGTTTTGAAGTACTCACAAAGGACTACTACAGAAGATGGTAGTGGAATCAGTGATGTCATCTGTCCACTCACATTTATAATTTAAGATTGTTTCTAAAAGTGTGTCCAGCAAAATATCCTATAATCCAGTTCTTTGAGCAATAATTGCCTTTGCTCCAAAGAATGCTCTTTTGAAGGTCAGCCAGATTTCTCATTGTTCATCTGGAATACAAGAATTTGGCTCTAGTTTTTGTGACCACCACCAAACAAGAGCTATCATTTAATTGACTTGGAAAACACTTCAAGTTTTGGCCAAAGCCTGAAATATAAATCCTAAAGAAATACTGCTGAGGAAAAAAAATATCTACATGATTGGGTAGATAAATAGATAAGGTTCATCCTTAACTCTGTCTCTGATGTCTCAATTTGCTTGCTGAAGGTCTTTGTTAGGGACAGGGGTTTAGGAGTGAAGATTGTGAGAAAGGATGCTTCCATGTTATCCTGCTATTGTTCAGCATTGACTTTGTAAAGAAATAGTTTTTGAGTCACTAGGAAAGTATTAGCTTTCTGGGCTTGTCAGCAAGTACCATGAACTAGGTAGGTACACAACAGCAGTTATTTCATAACCATGGATGGCAAAAGTACAAGCATATAGACCAGTGTGTCAGGCAGGTGGCTACTTTCTCAGGGTTATGAGAGTCCTTTGACCTCCTCTCCATTATCTTCTAGTGGTTAGCTAGGTGTTTGGGGCATTCTTGGGCTGCTAGATTATCCTATCCTTGTCTTACAGTTATTGTTGCTTGATAAAACATATTGACCAAAAGAACTTGGGAACGAAAGGGCTTATTTGGCTTATATTTCCACAACGTAGTCTACCCCTGAAGGAAGTCAGGGCAGGAACCTGGATGTAGGAGGAGCTGATGCAGAGGTCATTGAGGGATGTTGCTTACTGTGTTGCTCCTCGTATCTTGCTCAATCTGATTTCTTATGGACCCCAGGACCACCAGCTCAGGAGTGGCACTACCCATAATGAGATGGGCCCACCCATATCAATCACTAATCTTAAAAATGCTCTATAGGCTTGCCTACAGTCCTGCCTTATGGATTCATTTTCTCAATTAAGGTTCCTTCTTCTCAGATGACTACAGCTTGTGTGAAGTTGACATAAAACTAGCCAGCACATACCTCCTCTCTGCCTTCCTTCATGTGGTGCTCATCTTATGTAGATGAAAAAATTCCTTTCGGAGGCCACTTACATAAAAGCCTGCCAGCTGAGAGGAAGGAGTTCCCCTATAATTTATAACATTGGCAATTATGGTTGCCTACAAAGAAACCACTCCCTTTATCTGAGATACTTTAAATATGAATACTAAGGTAGCAATGAATGATGGCTAAGACTTCAGTGTGTGTGGCCTCGTTTTCTATAAGCCTGGATATTCTAGAAGTCTCACAAGAGCAGCCTGTGCAGAGTTGTGACACACGCTTTGACCCTATCAGCTTATCACCCCACTAAGGATTATTTGAAGTCATCCATAATCCCGTTTACCAAAAGGGAGGTGATATTTAAGTCATCTTAACAACCCCTGCAGGAGACGTAACTTGAAAGTCTTCAAAATCATGTTTGCCTACCACTAAGACACAGGATTCTATGGCGAAGCCACCATTCACACGTGGGTGCGTCTCTTCCTTTTCCTGAGTGCTTTGCTCTCTCCTCTGATGGTTTAACATAGAGCTATTTTGTTTTTTGTTTCGTACTAAATCACCCTGAAATTCTTGACTGTGACAAAGTAGAAAAATCCTGGCCTCACTGGGTCTTTGAACTCCTTAGACTTCTGCAAGTAGCAGCATGGAGCTGTGCTCAGCCCATAGCCTACTGCTCCTTACTATATGGGTGCCTTCAAACACGTAGTCCCGTAACACAGGGAAAATGGTTTTATGGGTGGTCGACCAGAAGTACGATAGGCAAAAAGGATACAATTTAATGATAGCCAGCAGGGTGAAATGGTGGCATTTGGCAAAACCTGTTCGTATAGGTTTCCCTTGGTCTCACAGCAATCTCAGTACTAGTGAGGCTGAGGGGAAGAATTCACACTACGGCACACACATGCTAGCAAGTGATGGGCTGACGCAGAAAGAACGCCTTTGCTTGTCAGGAGTCATTTGCCTGCTCCTCTGAAGCAGGGTAAAAGTATGCCTGCCAGGCAGCCAGCTTGGTCAAGGCAGGTCAGGGTCGGCCGGCAGGTGTCCTGGCCTGCGGATGTATGGGATATTAGGAGGAGCCGCATTAGAGGCCGAAGGCAGGGGGCTGAACATTCCATTGACCTTGGTGGAAGGAACAGAGAGGCCTCTGGATGGGAACAGCTATCCTATGTAAATGTCAGCCATTGTTTCTGTTAGCTTGTGGTTTTGCCTCCCACATCACTGTAGGGGTAGGAAAAGGCATTAAACTTGGGATGGCTGCAGTATTCACTGACCTGACGGGCCTGCTGAATCTCTCTCCTGTCTCTGTGCCTTTCTGTGTTTTCTTTAATCATCTTTACTTCCCCCTCAGGGACTCATGACGGCTGGCTCTAGCACACTTGCTGAAGCATTTCTAAATTTCTAAACGGCTTGAGAGACTAAAGACGTTTATACAATTAAAAGAAAATCCCTCTTTTTCACACCCAATGGTGCTGATAGGAATGAAGATACTCTGAGGAGTCACTATGCCCTCCTTTTACCTATCAGGCTATTGAGGCAATGGCCCCAACATACTGGAATTTCTTCAGGTACATCATGCTGGGAAAAAGAAGGCTGAAGCCTAGAGCTGGCTGTAGGGACAACCTGGCTTCTAGGAAGAAGTTTATTAGATAACTTTGTGGGAGAGACTAGAGCCAAGACAAAGATGGGTCAGTGATGGGAGAGACAGAACTACTGAGTCACACTATTCCTTTCTATTTAAACATAAGCCTCATGCATGTACCCTGAAGATGATGAGGGGGCAGGGGATGTCACTAACCTCTTGTCCCTGTTTTCAGTTGGAGCCACATAGAGATAAACCTCTCTCTGCTTTAACTATTATTTTTCTCTTTAGTTGGCCTATTGAAAACAAGTGGCTGAGCCCTAGCTTATTAGGGTTTCCAAGCCCCAAGTTCTAACCCCGACAACTCTGGCAACAACCTTGGCTATGTCATGTTCCAGGAGCAAAATCAAGGTAAAAGAAGATGATAACCACATATCTATGTTGCTCTCAGTTTTACACTATATTCTGCTAAACTCTAGTTGTGCTCAGTGTTACAACTGCTGCAAAATGCTCAAACATAAATACTAACACACATTAAGATAGATGTAATTATTATATAGACTACTGCATAAATATACATTTACACAGAGATGGAGAGCACAGAAAACCAACACTCCTGTTAATGTATAGCCTCTGTTGGATACAGAAATATAATTTCTAACAAGTATCATAAAGGGCTAGTTTCTTTGTTTGACTTTTACATTGGGAATTAAAACATATTTGTTACTATTAATTTGTTCATCTCTGAGGATAGTATAAAGATCACATAAAAAGGAAGAAAAATACTTATGTCTCACTATACATTTCTCATTTAATTATAACAAAGTCAAAGTTAGAAAATTAGATTTTGAAATAGGTCATAAATATTTCAGATGAGGCCAAGGTGAGTTTGAAATCTTTGTAACTGATGTTTTTATAGAGCCTCTCTCTTAACTCTGTTACTTGGTTGAAAACAAGTATTTTTGACAAAAGTATTGAGTTATTTTACTCTCTGTATATCCCAAAACAACTTATATTTTATTTTTTATTTTTATTTTCTTGCTTGAATTTTTATTATACCAAAATGCTTAGAACACAACTGCTTTGTTGAGTTGTAGCTGTTTAATTATTTATTTATTTTACAATGTCTCAAATTGTTTTCAGGCCATAAACTAGACACTTGCCAAAGACCAGCTTTGGCACAAGAGGATAAATCCATGTGGTGGGTAAACTGAGGCAGACAGCTGTGTGGGGGGGGGTCAGTGCTTGCAGCTGATGGGAGTGGATCCAGATATTTACAGGGGCTGCTGCCAACGGCAGTCAGTACTAGAGAAGTTACTCAGCAGGCTTTTTTTTTTTTTTGGAGAGAACAAAGCTTAATTTAGTGGGGCTGACACTCTCTGTGGCCAGCTTAAAACTATGAACTCTTTTAACTCCTTGGGGCAGGTGAAAAAAAGAAGAAAAAAGAGAAAACACACACACACACAAACATACACACATTCATTAAGTGGATGAAACAAAAGGCAGAGTCCAATAACTTCACACAAACATGCATGCATACATACACACATATATATACATGCATACAGACCTACAGACATATACACATTCCTACGTAGAATGGTTAGAGCAAAGCTCCAGCAAACAGGTTCTAACCTTTCACAAATACATACATAAATATACATAATTGGTGGATGGAGCAAGATTCAACACACACCCAGACAAGCTTTATATATATGCATACATACACATAGTTGATGGATGGAAGGAACAATGTTCCAGCCCCATTCACACAAACCTCGCACACACACATACATACACATAGTTGATGGATATGGGAGGAACAGTGCTCCAACCCAACGCTCACACAAACCTTACACATACACATAGTTGACAGATGCTCCAACCCTCATCCTTTATTCTTTCTTCCATAGATTATATAATCCCAGCAAAGTCCTTCAGGCAGTGTAAAATTACAATGTGATTACATTTTAGTTTTCTTCTAGTAAATGATTGTGAAAAAAAAGTGTGTTCCCCAATACCTTTACAAGAAATAACATTATGTTGTACAGGTAAAGAAAGCAAATTATTCCCATAAACTAATGAACATTCTAAAACTTGTTATAGATTAACAAAGTAAGGAAGCAAGGTAGTTTTCTCAGCCAGCGTTTCTCACTGGCAAGCAGCAATTTGTGGTTACAAAGAGAGAAGTAATTATTTTATTATTTATCTTTAAAAGTAATCTTGTAAGCATCTTAAAAGAATCACAACTCTGCCGGGCGGTGGTGTCGCACGCCTTTAGTCCCAGCACTTGAGGGGCAGAGGCAGGTGGATTTCTGAGTTCGAGGCCAGCCTGGTCTACAGAGTGAGTTCCAGGACAGCCAGGGCTACACAGAGAAACCCTGTCTCAAAAAACAAACAAACAAAAAAGAATCACAACTCTAAGCTTTTATATAAAAAACCAGTCATATCTACCTTAAATTCTCAGAATGCATACCTACTCATCAACAATGTTTAATAAATCATATCAGGAAGCAGAGGACAAAAATGGGTATAAGAAATCATGAAGGAGTTAGAGAAAGGTTCTATGGAGCTGAAGGGTTTGCAGCCCCTTAGGACGAACAACAATTACTAACTAGTACCCTCAGAGCTCCCAGGGACCCAACCACCAATCAAGGACTATATATGGTGGGACTGAATGTTCTGGCAGCATGTGTATAGTAGAGGATCACAAATTCGATCATCAATAGGAGGAAAGGACCTTGGCCTTGTGAAGGTTTTGTGCCCCAGTGTAGGGGAATGCCAGGGCCAATAAGTGGGAGAGGGTGGGGTGGCAGGCATGGGGAGGGGGGAGGCAAAAGGGGTTTGTTCTTGTTGTTTTTGTTTGTTTGTTTGTTTGTTTTTTGGAGGGGAACCTGGGAAAGGAAGAACTTACATGTAAATAAAGAAAATATCTAATAAAAATAAATTAAAAAAAAAAAAAAAGAAATCAGTCATCATTGGTCCAGGCTCAGTGAGAGTCACATCAGCCAATGCTGCCATTGTTCTTGTTCTCTGACCATAAAGGGTCCTAGCTTAACAAATAAGAGTATGTCTTTCTGAACTTTAAATTGTTCCCTAAGATTTCCTACATTAGAGTCAGTAGCAAAAACATCTCAACCTAGCTTCACTAACAATTTTTAGTTTTCCAACTGTTTTCTAAGGATGGTGTTCATTCCTCACACTCTACCTCCCTCAGTTCTTCTCTAGGGTAGTGATTGAATAATTAATCTGCTCAGGCAGCAAAGTAGAAAGAGATCAAGCATTACTATTATTATTGTGAGTGCCAGAAACACTGCCAGGTGAGGGACTGGAAGCCCCTTCATGTTTTCATATAATTCTTTGATTAAGAGGGATGTGAGGGCAGCAAAAAGAGCAGAACTCCTTAAGATGAAGTCCTCAGGACATGTGGTCCTCTGGGTTGTGCCGCACTGAGGCTCACCCATGTGGCTGTGGTAACCTGTGGGCCACATTCGATGAGTTTTAAAGCCATTTGTCATTCCTCCTGCATGGCCCTTGACACTGAAGAAAGTGCAGGATAGTCACATTTTCAATCTAAATAATAGTGGCATTAAAACACTGGGAAAAGCACTGGAGAGAGGGCACAGCTCAGTAGTTAAGAGCACTTGCTACTCTTACCGAAGATGGAGCGTCATTCCCAATACCTATATGTAGCAGTTCACAATTGCCTGTCACTCCAGCTCCGCAGGTTCCAGTGCTCTCCCATGGTCTCTGTGGATACTGCCTACACATGCGACATATAGAGACAAGCAACAAACACTCATACAAATAAGCAAATTAAGAAGAAACAAATAAAATACACAGGGAAGGACATCATTCTAAGTCTCAGGTTCTACAATACAGCCCTGACTTTATCAATGACTGGAACTGTGGTCCTGGCCAAGGTTCAGAGCAATCTGGGCCTCCATGTCCTTGTCTGTGAAGTGAGGTGGTGAGGAGAGATGAACTCTAACACTCCTTTGAGCTTTAAAAGCTCTTGAGGTGAAACTAGATGAGGTGTTATTGTTGAGAATAATCAAACATCATTTTGTAAAAATATGGTATGGATCAAAGTGAATCCCTAGTAGTGACATGCATTGTCCTGCTTACAACTCTGAGGCACAGAGACAGGATCCACGTAACTTCCTCTCAGTTGCCACGACAACACAAGTGGTTAAACGTGCCAGGTAAAGAAAAACCATCAGGTAAAACCCATGACTCTACAATGAGCATTTTCCACAAGTCATAATACATCGACCTTTCTCCACATGGAGTGATGTGTTTTCTCCAAGTCATTCCCTATTGTTTCCTTTTAGCATATTATGAATTCCCTAAGGCCTTGCTGCTTCCTGAAGGGAAGGACATTCTCTTCTAACAGCTCAGCTTCATGGTGCAACCCTTAGGTGCATATTTTACAGAAACTGCCTAGTAAATCTGGGCTTGGTGAACATTTTTTTTTTATTTTTCTTGACTCATGCATTAAACATTCTCCCTAATGCTTTGTTCTCCAACATGATAGTGATGAGATCGCATTGAATTCAAGTAGGTTGATTGGTCGGCTTTAAGTGGCATGATGGTTTGCGTGAGAAATGTCCTCCATTGCCTTGGGCATTTGCCTACTTGGTCTTCAGTTGGTGGCACTTTTTGTGGAAGTGGTGCAGCCTTGAAGGAAAAAGTTTGTCAGTGGGAATGAGCTTTGAGAGTTAATGGCTTTGTCCCATGTCTAGTTTGCTCTCTGATTTCTGGGTGTGGTTGAGGATATGATGTCTCAGTTTTCTGCACTGGTTCCTTGCCTGCTGACTGCTGCCATGCCTCTCTACTCGGCAGACTCTTGTTATTCTGGAATGGTAAGCCACGGTAATCCCTCTCCCCCATGAGTTGCTTTGATTATGGTGTTTTATCATAGCAAGTGAGAGAAAAGTAACTGATACACATAGGTGAGGATGATATAAAGCCAGTGTTTATAGAGTCTGGGCATAGATCAGCATGTTTAAGAAAATGTCTCTCTCCTTAAATATATTTTCACAGCCCTGTTTCTTTTCTTTTAAATCTATCTATCTATCTATCTATCTATCTATCTATCTATCTATCTATC
>JADRCD010195847.1:4540-16280 GCA_019843815.1 Montemys delectorum | reverse complement strand
ATCTATCTATCTATCTATCTATCTATCTATCTATCTATCTATCTATCTATCCATCCATCCATCTAATAAATGTTTGCCTGCATGTATGTGTGTGCATGGGCTGTGAAGCACCTTGGGAAGCCAGAAGAGGACATTTAATCACTTGGAACTGGAGTTAGATAATTGTAAGCAGCCATGTGTGTTTTGGGAACCCCCCAGGTCCTCTGTAAGAGTGAGTGGCAGTCCAACCTTGGTTCTTTTTAACCAAAATCTTTGTCTTTACTACATGTACTTCAGCAGTTGCCAAACTCAAGTCAGAGGTTTCTAAAACTATGATCATAAAACTAGCACCCATGAGCTTCCATGCCTCCTGAGTGGAAAAGTCATGGTACTTGATTGATTGGGGGTTCCCATTGAAAGTACCATGGAACACATGTGCCCTTTAAAAAACCTTGGACAGAAACTAAAACATAGAAAAAAACATCTACTAAGTACATGGTTTACAAAAAAAACAACCTCTTTGCAAATGTTTAAAATCTTAATCAAATACTGGGGAGCTGGGGACTCAAGTTTAAGGAACAAAAAAAGGAGAAAGGGGGGAATGATGACCTGAGGATCCATGTGACATGATGGAAAACAAATCAATCTTAATTATTTTTAGATAGGGTTTCTCTATGTAGCCCTCTCTGTCCTTGAACTCACTATATGTAGACCAGTCTGTCCTCAAACTCACAAAGATCCATCTGCCTCTACTTTCAAAATGCTGGGATTAAAGCTGTGAACTATCATACCTGGCAAAACCAGGTATTTTTATAATTTGTTTTGTTTTGTTTTTGTTTTTGTTTTTTTTTTTTTTTGAGACAGGGTTTCCTGTCTAGCCCTAGCTGTCCTGGAACTCACTCCGTAGACCAGGCTGGCCTCAAACTCAGAAATCCGCCTGCCTCTGCCTCCCAAGTGCTCAGATTAAAGGCGTTGTGCCACCACTGCCTGGCCTTTTTATAATTTCTTAAATTCACTAAATATTCTTTTGGGTATCAGCTAAATTTGTATTTTTATGATATCTACAAGGGGGAAGTGACTGTTCCCAACAGTCCCCCTAAGCAGGTCATCCAGGCTCTGACTGAAGAGGCACACAGGAAGACTCCGCATCACTGCATGTGTTCAGCAGTAAAACTCTCCAAGCTTTGCTGTTGATTGGATTTTTTTCTGCAGCTGACCTTATCTTGTTACAAATAAAATGATTATGCCTGCACTTTGATTCATGACAAAACTCTATGCAAGGATTATTAATATCTCCCTACCCTCCTGTGTTTCCTCTGGTAAAATTAATATGAAATAACTGAAGTGTAGATGTGCCAAAAATAATTAGATGGTGAGGGAGAGATCAGAAATATCTTCCTTACCTTTTAAAACACTTATAACTTCAATTTGCCCTTGGGCAAGTTTGTGTCTTTCTTGAGTGATCTATTCCAGGATCACTCTCATTTCTCTGAATTCCTATGGTTCCCTCATTAAGTGCATCCACGACTAACCTTATCACGTATTCTATGTTGTCTTGATTGCATTTCAGAGTGTGTTGCCTTCTGAATTAGTTTGTCATTGCTTTGAGTGTCATCTGTTTCTGAGCATGGGCAGCTTCTGCTTGCAATTTGCACGTGGGAGAGGAGATGAGCGAATTCTCTGGGCCTGACTTGGTGGTGGTTGATGCACAGACGCTTTGTGTGTGATTCATTCTAGTGATCAGACTGCTGGCCGGGAGACAGAAAATTAGAAATCAATTACAGTTGAATTACAATTGTAATTCAATTCTAATTTTCTCTCGCTGTAGCTTTATGTGGGTCACGTGCGCTCTTTGTTTCTTGGCAGATAACTTAAGGAAGTGCTTCTCTCTGGCTCTGCATTTTCTATCCTTGAGAGTGCATGAGGACCACACTGACATGGACTCTGCATCAAAGTCAGCTTTTATGCAGTTTTCCTCAGTTGAATCTGTTGAGATGGTGAGGTAAAGACAAAATTGTCTACAGTCTCAGACATGTGGCTGATATTCTTATTTCCTGGAATAAAGTTTATGGCCACCTACAAACCACTCACCTCTAACTTGGGATTTGCCTCCTCCATCTTTAGATTTCCCATAAACCACAAGTGTAAGACTCTTCCCTGCCAAGCTTAAAACTGTTGGCTATGAAACCCAGTGTTCTGCTCCAGGATAAGTCACATCAGGCCCTGTAGTCAGTAACCTACTTGCCTCTCTGGCTGCATGCACCACACATTTCACATGTATGCTGGTCACTACTCATGATTGTCCAATAGTACATCTCAAGTTCTTCCTTTATCTGGAAGATACTCTCCTCACCTTCTCCAAGATTGCTTATTAACCACCTGCTAATCACTAAGCTTCATCTAAGAGAATACTGTTGTCGGGAGGACTTTTGGATTTGTCTCAGAAGACTGACCTCTCTCCTCTTTGTTAACTGAATCATATCTATTTACTTGTCTATTACACAGTTCATTCTATATAGTAAGTATTTATATACATGTCTGACATTCATGACTAGAAATGTTTCTAATTTATCATATATTCAAAGCATGAAGCATGGAAATGTGTGCTGAGCAGAAAATTTACAGTTCAAATTGAAAAAAAAAAAACACTAATAAGTGGAGAATCCTTAAGTATAAGTTGAAATATTCTATGCTTTCAAGGTGGTGAAGAGCACTGGCTGTTCTCGCAGAGGAACTAGCTTCATTTCTCAGCACCTACTTTTGTTTTGTTTTGTTTTGCTTTGTTTCGAGACAGGATTTCTCTGCATAGCCCTGGCTGTCCTGGAACTCACTCGTAGACCAGGCTGGCCTCAAACTCAGAAATCTGCCTGCCTCTGCCTTCCAAGTGCTGGGATTAAAGGTGTGCGCCACCACCACCCAGCACCTACATTTTTAACCCTGATTTCAAGAAATCTATCACCCCTTTCTGTCCCCTATGGGCATAGCACACATATGATGCATGTACATTCATACAGGCAAAATGTTCATACATAAAATAAAAAAAAAAACTTAAAAAAAAGAATCCATAGAACAAGTGACCTTTTCCACATAAGTCTAAATTGGGCACAACTGTCAGAGTTGAGTTGTGTGCAGTCCCTCGACCTCTATTGTTTAGCTTTGGGCTCTCCCTTTGGTACTGAAGAAACTTGTGGGACCACAAGAGTTTTACTTCCCTGTTGACGCCTGTGGAAGTCCCAAGAAGTACCAGCCTGGAACATTGCCCCACTGATCCCTTGCCAGTGGAGGTCCACCTGAACCGAGCCAGCCAAGTCAAGTACTCTAAACTTCATTGTCTGGCCAATGGCTTCCCTTTCTGAGAAGTCCTGCTGCTATCAGAATCATCCAGCCAACACCAGGGAATACCAGAAGCCTAAAGGACAGAGTAGAACACAATCAACCAGATGCAGAGAAATATGGCACCACCAGGTATCCCAACAAAACTGAAGCACAAGAAGACAATCTTAAACACAATCTTATAAAGATGATAAAGGCCTTTAATGAGGAAATGAATAAATTCCTTAAAGAAATATAGGAAAACACTTTCAAATATGTAGGGGCAAGAATCTCAGGTGTAGAAGATACAATAGAAAGAAATTAATATTTTGGTCAAAGAAAGTGCAAAACATAAAAAGTTCATGACAAAAAACATCCAGGAAATTTGGGACACTATGACTCAACCTAACCTAAGAATAATAGGAATAGAAGAAGAACTCAAAAAAAGGCCCAGAAAACATCTTCAATAAAATCAAAAAAGAAAATTTCCACAACCTAAAGAAAGAAATGCCTATAAATGTATAGGAAGCTTACAGAACACCAAACCAATTGAGCCAGAAAAGAAAATCCTCCTGCCACATAACAATCGAAACACTAGATATATAGAATGAAGAAAGACTATTAAAAGTTGCAAGGGAAAAAGATCAAATAATATATAAAGGTAAACCCTTCAGAATTACACCTCATTTCTCAACTGAGACTCTAAAACCTAGAAGGGCCTGGGCAGATGTCTTGTAGACTCTAAAAGACCACAGAGGTCAGCCTAGACTACTATACCCAGCAAAATGTTCAATCACTATAGATGGAGAAAACAAGATATTCCATGACACTGTATCCAGACCCACCCTAGAGGACTCGTTGCACTCAGAGAAGTCAATAAGAACCTCCTCTCCTCCCCCCAGACCCAGAGCTTCTGCTGGGAGCCTGGTTGGTCTGCTCCTGTGAAGATACCATATCCCTACCCATTCTAGAGGACTTGCTGCACTCAGAGCAGTTGAGTAGTTGAGGGCCCGCTGCACTCAGAGAAGTTGAAGATCAGCTGCACTAAAAGCAGTTGGACAACAGCTTGGCTGCTCCACTGAAGACTCAACAGTCTGGAAGCCTCCTAGGATATCTACTGCAGCCTGGGCAACAGATCAGCAGCTTCTCACCCCATGTGAAGAGCCTCCAGTTGGAAGGCCCCACAGGTAGTCTGCTATAGCCAAGGCTTCAGGCCTACCAGGAGACTTGAAGCAACCCAGGGACAAACAAGGTAGACTCCATACAGTCACCCAGACCAACAAACACCAGAGATATACAGATGGTGAAAGGCAAGCACAAGACCGTAAGCAACAGAAGCCAAAATACATGGGGATCATCTGAACCCAGTAATCCAATCACAGCAAACCCTGAATACAACACATCTGAAAATCAGGAATCTGTCCTAAAATCCTATCTCATGAAGATAATAGAGTCCTTTAAGGAGGATATCAATAACTCATTGAAAGAAATACAGGAGACAGTGTATGCTACCTGTTCCACACTGGTAGTAAATGGGTAGATAGTGGAAAGATTGGATGCAATGTGTGAGAGTCCTGTGGTTTGCCTCCCAAAAACTTCTTAGCTGAATGACTGGAACAAAATTGTTAAACAAAACTGAATGGAGTCTCAATCTCAATAATGTTAAAGCTATAATAAATAATTCAACATAAACATGGAGAAATTGGGGTCTAGGCTAATGCCCTGAGTAGACTTTGGGCACAAACTCCATAGCCAGTCTCACAACACCCAGAGGAAGCTCCACTCCCAGGCACTCTAACATGCCCAGGATTACAGGATCAGAGGTGAGGAAGACACAACATCTGTCTCAACACTGGAAGTAACTGGGACCAGTGGGATCCAGGGATGCAGGAACCTTTTCTGAACAGTGGCACAGGTCGCTTCCAGTCTAGGCCAGTGCCCTGAGCAAGCCTTGAGTGCGAACTCTGCAAACAATCTCACAACACCTAGAGGAAGCTCCAATCCCAGGGTCTCTAACATGCCCAGGGTCATAGGATCACAGGATCACAGGATCACAGGAGCTTGGTCATACCAGGATCTCAGGGTCCCAGAGGCAGCTTGACTCCCAGGAGCTCTGACACACCAAGGATCTCAGGATCACAGGATCCCAGAACTACAGGATCACAGAGACAGCTGGATTCTGAGGAATTCTGACACAACCAGGATCACAGGAAGGACAGGCTCCAGTCAGATATACTGAGGGCAGATAGCCCTAGAGATAATCAGATAAGAGGAAGCAAATGTAAGGATAGAAGCAACAGAAACCAAGTTTACTTGGCATCATCAGAACCTAATTCTCCCACCACAGCAAGTTCTGTATACACCATCACACAGGAAAAGCAAGATCCGGATCTAAAATCACTTCTCATGATGATGATAGAGGAGTTTAAGAAGGACATAAATAACTCCCTTAAAGAAATATAGGAGAGCACAGGTAAACAGCTAGAAGCCCTTAAAGAGGAAACATAAAAATCTCTTAAAGAATTACAGGAAAACACAATCAAACAGGCAAAGGAAATAAACAAAACTATCCAGGATCTAAAAATGGAACTAGAAACAATAAAGAAATCACAAAGGGAGACAACCCTGGAGACAGAAAAACTAGGAAAGAGATCAGGAGTCATAGATGCAAGCATCACCAACAGGATAAAAGAGAGAAGAGAGAATCTCAGGTGCAGAAGATACCATAGAAAACATTGGCATAACTGTCAAAGAAAATGCAAAAAAGCAAAAAGATCCTAACCCAAAACATCCAGGAAATCCAGGACACAATGAGAAGACCAAACCTAAGGATAATATGTATAGGAGAGAGTGATGGGTCAATGTAATGGGCCAGTAAATATCTTCAACAAAATTATAGAAGAAAACTTCCCTAACCTAAAGAAATAGATGCCCATGAACATACAAGAAGCCTACAGAACTCCAAATAGACTGGACCAGAAAAGAAATTCCTCCAATCATACAATAATCAAAACACCAAATACACTAAAGAAAGAAAGAATATTAAAAAGCAGTAAGGGAAAATGGTCAAGTAAAATATAAAGGTAGGCCTATCAGAATTACACCAGACTTCTCACCAGAGATTATGAAAGCTAGAAGATCCTGGGCAGATGCCATGCAGACCCTAAGAGAACACAAATGACAGCCTAGGCTACTATACCCAGCAAAACTCTCAATTACTGTAGATAGAGAAAACAAGATATTCCATGACAGAACCAAATTTACACAATATCTTTCCATAAATACAGCTCTACAAAGGATAGTAGGTGGAAAACACCAACACAAGGAGGGAAAACACACCCTAGAAAAAGCAAGAAAGTAATGTTTCAACAAATCAAAAAGAAGATAGGCATATAAATATAATTCTACCTCTAACAACAAAAATAACAGGAAGTAACAACCACTTTTCCTTAATTTATGTTGACATCAATGGACTCAATTCCCCAATAAAAAGGCATAGACTAGGAGTCTGGATATGTAAACAAGACCCAGCATTTTGCTGCATACAGGAAACACACCTCAGTGACAAAAATAGACACTACCTCAGAGTAAAAGGTTGGAAAACCGCTTTCTAAGCAAATGGTCCCAAGAAACAAGCTGGAATATCCATTTTAATATCGATTAAAATCAACTTTCAACCAAAAGTCATCAAAAAAAGATAAGGAAGGACACTTCATACTGGTCAAAGGAAAAATCTACCAAGATGAACTCTCAATTCTGAACATCTATGCTCCAAATGCAATGGCAACCACATTCACAAAAGAAACTTTACTAAAGCTCAAATCGCACATTGCACCCCACATAAGAATAGTGGGAGACTTCAGTGCTCCAATCTCAGCAATGGATAGATCATGGAAACAGAAACTAACCAGAGATACAGTGAAACTAACAGAAGTTATGAACCAAATGGATCTAACAGATATTTATAGAACATTTCATCCTAAAGCAAAGACTATACCTTCTTCTTAGCACCTCATGGTACCTCCTCCAAAACTGACCATATAATTGGTCACAAAGCAACCCTCAACAGATACAAGAACATTGAAATAATTCCATGCATCCTATCAGATCACCACAGACTAAGGCTGGTCTTCAATACCAACAAAAACAAGGGAAAGTACACATACACATGGAAGCTGAACAATGCTCTACTCAATGATAACTTGGTCAGGCAAGAAATAAGGAAATTAAAGACTTCCTGGAATTTAATGAAAATGTTGGTACATCATACCCAAACTTATGGGACATAATGAAAGTGGTGCTAAGAGGAAAGTTCATAGCACTAAGTGCCCTGGTAAAGAAACTGGAGAGATCTTACACTAACAACTTAACAGCATACCTGAGAGCTCTAGAGCAAAAAGAAGCAAACTCACCCAAAAGGAGTAGAAGGCAGGAAATAGTCAAACTCAAGGCCAAAATCAACCAAATAGAAACAACGAAAACAATACAAAGAAGCAGCAAAACCAAAAGCTGGTTCTTTGAGAGAATCAACAAGATAGATAACCCCCTGGCCAAACTAACTAAAGGGCAGGGAGACAGTATCCAAAGTAACAAAATCATAAATGAAAAGGGAGACATAATAGAACTGGAGCTCCACTTCCTAAAAGTTCCAGAACCTCCCCAAATATGACCACAAGCTGGGAACCAAGTGTTTACAACATACATACATGAGTGTATGGGGGCCATTTCTCATTCAGAGTACTATATTTAAAAACTATTCAGAAAATGTGTAATTTTGATGACAAGAAGATTTTAGCTTTGAGATTCCTCCCTGCCCTTTGTGTATTTTCTATCAACATTCCCATTTTCTTTCCAGTCCATCCATTCCCCCTCAGTCCATGGATGTCAGGTGCAGAACCAAAATAGATTGCTGTAGAATCATTATCTTAGTGTCAAATCTATAAAATAGCACTCAACAGACTCGCATTGGGAAAGCAGATGTGTCACTGCGTACTTTGTCCTAACTCACAAAGCTTATCTTTCTGTTTAATTCAACTATGAAAACAAGCCTTTGTCTTTGCATTTTTCAATCTTGTTTCACACTGTTGGGGGCTAGGAGTCACCTCACAAACCACAGGACCACAGACCTCAGTCAGATAGGGAGAGTTTATTGAGTCTATGCCCCAGGATTGATTGACCAAGGCCATGGTCCAGACTGAGAACTGAATTGTGACAGTGAGTTAAGGTCCTACAGGGTTTTTAAATCCAAAATCCACAGACATCTGTGCTAAGTTATCTCACCAATCAGGAGTGATAGGGGATTCCCTTAGGAACATGTTTTTGTTGTATATTTATCCTAATTTCTTTGGTTAGGGTATTCAGTTGAGGCAGGGGACTTGCCTTGTCTAACATCCATGTCCTTACTTGTCCACCAGAATGGGACTTGTCAAACATTCATGTCTTAACTTGCCAGCCACAATGTCAATTACCCACGTACATGTCTCTTTTTGCCTAGTAGGATGTAAGTTCCTAGGGAGGTTTTGGGAGCTTAAACAGTTCTTGACTACTGCTCAAAATGGAAGTCTTATTCCAAATAGTTTCTTTTATTGGGGTAGATGTGTCTCTTATTGGGGTCCATCTCTGGGGTAGCTTATATCATAAAAGCTTATGCATAGGTACAGGATGTGCTATTGGGTGGTAGATTTGGGTCCAAGCTTATTGTGACTAACTATACAAAACAGCCTACTGAATTTTACTGTGATTGGTTTCTAAGTGCACAGAATATAACAGAATACATGATTAACTTGGCATTAGAAAGTTTGCTAGTAACAGTAGAAACATATAAGCAAGCTTCTTTATAACAGTAGGCTAGCCTGGTAAGAGTCACCTAGGCCTTCCCATTTCATCTAGGCCTAAGCATTTTACCTAGTCCTTAACATTCCACCTAGGCTTTAATAGTTTACCTGGGCCTTAACAAACATGGAAAGACATATCCTCCTCTTGTTCATAAACCATATAAAGACATTTATTGCAATTCCAATTTAAATGTGGAACACATTTTAAGGTGAATAATCAAGTATAAGAAACAAGATTGTAGTAGAAAATAGCATCTCTTTCTTTCCCTAAAACTTCTCTGTCAACCAATTTAGCACCACACAACCCAAAATGTATCAACAACTTAAACCTATCTCAGGTTTACACTGGAGCAAAACAAGCCCTGTACAGAGTTTGGTTTTAGAGAGTTGAGGAGCAAGGGGCTAGATTGGTCTTTAGATCACATGAATTTTGGCCTTCTTCAGGGACCATAGATCCATCTTATCTTTCCTAAGAGATCTCTGAGGGATAGTCTCTTTAACCAGTATGAGGGTGGATATATGATGAGTGCCAGGCTTAGCACCAAACTTATGAATTTCTAGCACTAAGAACCTTCCCTTCCCTTACTTGTACAACATCTGCCTTGTGTTAATACCAGATCTGTGTTTAATGTTGAAAACATGTGGTTGGACACAGACAGTGACCCCACTTTCCTAGAACGTACTGTCAAAAGGGGCACATGGGTGTCATATTAAGAAATGAAAAAGGGTCCTCCTTTTTGGAATAGTTTAGACCAAGAAGAAAGCTTAAAATTGAATTCTTTACTTCTTACCCTGTGTCTTCTGTTTGTCTGTCATGTGTAGTCTTTGATCTGTTTGTTGTGTGTATCTAAGAGTTTCCTGTCCCTAAGAAAGGGATTTGTCCTGCATTTATTGAACAAATAGAAAACATACTATGGGAAAAGAATTGAAGGTTACATTTCTACAGAAACCCTAAGCAGAGCTTTGCAAAGGAAGAAATTATTTTACCAACACCCACTGGCCCAGAATAGCACTTGAAATCACACACAGACGTTAGCAATCTCTATCCATATGTCACTTTCAACATGTATGGGTTATTTGTTATTTAAAGCTGCTTTTGACTTGTTGACAGTGTTCACTGTACACACACATACACTATTCTGCATCAGAGCCATGGAAGAATACATAGATTAAATACATAAATTTAATGTTGTGCATTTAGCTTAGGTTGTAAGAACTTATTACATGGGAAATCCAAGCCATTGAAGGTTGTTTCCTGTGTTCTCTTAAAGGGAGTTTAAATGTAAACAGTAAATGTAAATGTGAGCACACAGTAGGGCAGCAGGTTAAGTACATAGTCCTAAATATTTTCAAGGCATACAACTGAGTAGCTAAGTCTGGCAAAAGTTGAGTCCCTTCAAAGGCAAGAAGTATTATTAGAAAAAAAATATCACCACACGGGGAAAAGGAGAAATTAAACAAATCCTCAGTGTAATAAGTGTGGTACAAGACAATAGGAGAACAAGGGTTGGGTCCTGTTCGATAGCCCTGGTCTGCCTTCACTAAATCCTACTGGAGCCTTCTGAAGAAGTGAAGATGAGATCATATGCAGGTCCAGCACTCTTACTGAAAGGTTAAGAATGAAGTAGAACAGAGGTCCAAGTAAGGATACGCTCAACTCCTTTTTTTTCTTTTTAATATTTTAATTCATCTATCAAAATTGTGTGTGTGTGTGTGTGTGTGTGTGTGTGTGTAAACCCAGAGGACAATTTGCAGGAGTTAGTTCTTTCCTTTTATCATGTAAGTTCATTAGGAATTGAACTCAGATCATCAGAGTTGGGAGCAAGTACCTTTACCCACTGAGACATCTCACCAGCCCTTTGCCTTCTTCCTTATCACAACTGAGGAATTTTGTGTGCATGACATGGATATTTTAGGTAAAAAATTCTGAAGGCTCATGGTGAAATTAGGAAAATTCCTCAATACTTATGACCCGAGGACTTTTGGGGTTTTTGTTTGTTTGTTTGTTTGTTTGTTATTTCCTTACATTATATTTTATGGTTAGAGGTATTTTGACTGCATGTATGCCTCTGCGTTACATGCAAGCATGTTGTGAGCAGAGGCCAGAATAGTGCTTCAGATCCTCTGGGACTGGAGTTACAGATGATTTTGAGCTAATTTGCAGATACTAGGAATCAAATTCAGATCGTGTAGAAGAGCAGCCAGTGCTCTTGATCATGGAGTCATCTCTCCAGCCCTTGTTTTTTTATTTTATTATTTCTTTTTATTTGTGTGTGTGTGTGTGTGTGTGTGTGTGTGTGTGTGTGAGTGTTTGTGTTACCCATAGAGGCTAGAAGATACCCATAGAGGTTAGAAACTGATGTAAGATCCCCTGTAACTAAAGTTACAGGTAGTAAGCCACCCAATGTGAATGTTAGGAAAGGAACTTTGGTCCTCTGGGAGAGAATTATGGACTTACTAACTGTGGAGCCATCTCCCCAGTCTAAGAAATTCTTTACCCAAATGTTTTTACCCGAAAAAAGTAGCAAGAGTATGAGACCACAAGGTAGCAGTCAAAGATATGATTCATTCTCTCTCTCTCTCTCTCTCTCTCTCTCTCTCTCTCTCTCTCTCTC
>JADRCD010195846.1:0-37322 GCA_019843815.1 Montemys delectorum | reverse complement strand
CACACACACACACACACACACACACACACACACACACACACACACGTTTACCTCAGTTCTTGTATGATAAATACTTTTAACCCTATGCTTTGGTCTTGGGGCAGATCACATATTTTGTAAGGCTGTTCATGGTCTAATGAGATAAATTCTATATGCTGGAATAATGTCCCTTGCAGTCTCTGTCATCCACAAAATACCCATTTCTGCAGTTGTATGGAATAAGTATAAGCTATTGAAATTGGTATATATGAGAGTGGCAAGGAAATAGATTGCTAAGGAGCTGGGATGTGTAGACACATCTGGAGCAGAATGAACCAGTTCTATTGGCATGTCTACAGAAGGGAACAGGACACAGAGATAGGTCAAGCCTCGGGCAGGTAATGATATCCTGGAAGAAGGTATTTGACTTTATCTCATTAGCCACAAGTTTGAACCCAGAGGCTCGTTTCAACACAGTGCTTCCTGGAAGACTCTTGGATATCAGAGCTCTAAGGCTTGAAGATTCGTGGGAAGGATGACAGACCACACAAGGCTCACAGGAGACACACAAGGTCAGGAGAGTTGGGAAAGGGGATCTTGGGCCAATTTGTTACCCTGGTTCTACCACATGATGAACAAGACAGGCCAGCAGCTCAGGTGGTCAATTTGCACACCTAAGCTTCAGCCCCCATTCATTGATCGCTGGGGTAAGACTAGCTGAGGGTTCTTCAGCTATGAAACAAGAGATTTGAACTATAAATATTTAAGAGCCTTTCCATCTTTAAGCTTCCAAGATCTAGATTTTTTTTTTTTGCTAGTATTCTTAATAGGTTTCCCCATCTCAAGACCACCTTCCCCTGGTACAGTTCAGTGGAAGAAAGAAGAGTTTTCTTTTGAAAAGCCAGATGGTCCTGTAGGTTGGCATCTACCTGGTTCCCTTCTGCCCGCAGTTCTCTTACCTGGTCTTCTTTTGATTCTCAGATAGGACTGGAGAAATCTAGATCATCAGACTTGAGAAGAAGCTGCTTGCCAATGTCTGTGGTCCTCAGCTTCAGGTGCTGCGAAGTCTCCTAGGCCCGAACCTCCTCACTGCCCTGCATCTTTCAGCCCTTCCTCTTGACAGCTTTCTGTGAATCCACTAAGTTTTACCCCTGAACCCATGCCTGCTACAGGTCTGTCAATAGAGGAAGAAGAAAGACAAACATCTCTCGGCGGCCAGCCCTCCTGCACTCTGGCCTTCTTGACTAAAGATGCTTCCTGAGCACCTCAAGGAAGATGTATTCTAGCTGTCATGGTCTCTCCACCAGCTGAATCAGGTAGCGTCCCTGACAGGGCTGCCCTGCAACTGTCTAGCTGTTTCCTTATTGTCTCTCAGGCATTACCCACTTCTCATTAGAATTCTAGCTCCAGTATTTGTCTTTAAGCGATGACCTAAGCATTGTCTCCTTAGGGGATCAATTTGCCTTCCAACCTCAAAGAGCACACTTAATTCCCCAGCAGGCAGGGCATGGGCTGGGGACTAGTGCTTGCCGTCGGTGTCTCAATGGAAAGTTTTGCACAGCCTAATATTAAATGTGGGCTTTCTGTGGAAAATTTCAGACCTTTCCCCCTAACTCTTGTTGACCAGGGTCTCCTGGTAGCTTACCAGGGCCCTCTCAGATTAAGAAGGGCATGACCTAACTGTTGTGGCCAAAATACACCCCAAGGTCTATATATTAGGGAGGCTGGCTCTCGCAAGTCCCATGAAGCCATGGGTCTGGTGGACTGACCTGTGTGGGAGGGGGCTAACAAAACATGCTTTGCTTGACTTCAAGAGTATTATGGGTCATCAACCTCATACTCACATACTGCTCCCAGCATACACTTGGGGATGGAAGGTGGCGTCCTCCCCAGGATCAGAATGATACCGAACACCAAGGACATTAGCTCCACTTGAGTAGACAAACTCTCCTGCTGACGTCAAAGGTTTCCTTCCTACACCAGGTGTTTGGGACTCCCAAAGAAGGACCTTGTTCAAGGAGGATGAAAAGCAAACAAGACGGGTGGGAGGCACTCAGGTGCCCCCACATTCCAGGGACAGGTTGGGAGCTGGTTGAGAGAAGACTAATTCCACACTTAGGTCATTTCAGGGTCCAGGACAGACTGCTCCTCATACCCAAGCCTCCCACTTTTGTTTCTCCTGGCTGCCTAGTCACTCAGCTCCATCTTAGGTGCCCTTGGCACTCTTGCTCTGGCTCCTCTAGGGCTCCTCTAGAACTTTTCATGGTGAGCTCAGACCTGCTTTTCGAGCACTCATCCTGGTTCGCTCAGACCTAGCGTGGGGACGCTGCTTATGAACAATCCCATACCACCACGCTGTGAAGAAGAGTCACCTGTGAAGTCCCCATGAAGAAGTCACCCGGGAATGTCACACTGGGTTCGTGAGCTAACTAGAACCATGGTGTAATACAGCGTCTCTCAGCCACACATATTATACGCATGGTTTATCTAGGGCAAGGCCTAGAAAGCAGGACATGGTGGAATCTTTTACCTATTAGGTCCTAGCCGATGCTGGAGGATACTACCAAGGGCACCTACAGTCTCTTTAGGCCTTGAGGGCTTGATCAGAAGTCACTTGAAAAGGAAGTTTTCTTCAGTAGTTCTGGCTTCCTTCAGCTCTGCATTTCCATGTTTGAAGGAGGGTAGTGAAGTCAATACCAGGGCCGATGCACTAGTCAGATTCTTTGGGGGGGGAGAAGAGCCGTACTATTTATTGAGTAAATTTAAGTTCAAGCCACTTGTGCTCCAAAGTGTGTCTGTCTCCGTGGTCCCCTTTCGTTCCCACCCCTGACTGTAAGAACAGGCTGAAGACTTGGAGTTATCATTCGTGCAGGGTTGCTTCAGGGGGACTTGCTGTCCTCCCTCCCACCCTTTTTTTTAAGGCCTAGACCCACTCCAGGCAGAATGGCTCCCTGTGGACTCATCTATCTTCTTGGAACAGCTAGAGGAAAAAATAAATGCCCCGCTATAAAACGTGGATTCTTTTAAAGGAGTTTTCAAATAAGACTGTGTGTGGTGTGGTTTGGTGGGATTTCTGATCCTTGTGAAACTGTCACTCCCATTTGATTGTAGATAAGAACGTCTCAAGTCCTTCACAACTTTTGAGATCTGAGGGAGCAAAGGCTCAGCATCACACAGGACACACACTGGTGTATGGGGGTAGGTGGATAGAGTCACAAATGCAGTTTGAGAAGACCAAATAGTGACTGGCTCTTAGAGCAACAAAGAGAGGAAGAAGGCTCAGAGGGAAGAGGAATGGGGAGGGGCAGGCTGAGAGAGAGACAGGTGAGTGATACCCTCAAATAACCAGCCTAAGAATCTTTGTAAACTGACTAGACGACTGACTGGCTAAACTCTGTAAAAATCTTCAAAGCAATAGTGGTCTATTTTTAGTGACTTTTGTCTCTATGTTCTGATGTTTTTCAGTGTAGACTCAGGGACACAGAATCACGGCTACTTTGATATTAGAGAGGGACACTGCAGTGGCCACTTGGTCTAGCCCTCTGCCCAAGAAACAAAGTGCCCCAACAGGTCTCCAGTTGCTTCATTGTGGGAAACTTGAGTCTAAGCAGCTGCCCTTGCTTGGACAACTTACAAAGACACCCTCTTTTTGGAATCATCCCACTGTCACCTCTGCTGTGCTTCTGAGTCATCCACAGCAGATAGCCAAGGCTCCATCTGTTTTTCCTCCCAAGGCAGACCACCACCATTTCTAGCAGGGTAAGGATCCTTCAGTCCATTTACTCCGCTTGGCTGCGTCTCAGCCCGTTTCCATCACACACAGGTTCAGAAAATGCCGCTTGTGCTTCTCGGTACTCTCCTCCTCTTAGAATCAAACCTATTCGCATAAATGTCGCCTACCATCTAAGATGCAAGTGACTGACCATGCTTTACTTCATTACCATCCCAGGGCTGTTTATATTTTAACAGGTTCCAAATATTAAATCGAAGGGATGGCTGGGAATGCTTGGGTAGCAGCTACGGGAAGCTGTGGGGACAGGAGGAGAAGAGGCATAGAAAATTTCCTAGAGTCTTTAAAATCATACCTGAGATAATCCCTGAACAGAAGACCAACCCAACCAGGTAACTGCCTTGATAGGGAAACTAGTGCTGTGTGCTAATCTGCGCTCAGGTTGTCTGACCAGCATCCTCGTCTGAGGTGAGACTTTTCAGCTGGCCAGGCAAATCACCGTAAAATAAATTCCTTGAAGGCAGGGTCGGGTCTGATTCTTTCCTGGTTTATTGTTAGTAACATATTAATAGTTCCATGTAAAGGAATCTTCTGGGTGAATGAACAAATGTGGTCGGCGAACAGGCAGAATTCTCAGGCTCTGCGCACTGGCAGATGCTATGTGGTCACCAACACCAAATGGGAAGGGATAGTGAAGTTGGGGCCACATAGTTTTCAAAGGCAAGAGGAAACAGACATAAAGGACTACACACAGCTGTACCCCAAAGTATGATTTCTGAACCCCCAAATGCAATGTGTCTGCTGAGTTGTGGGAAAGAACCCATAAAATACCTCAAAACAAAAAGATAAATGGTGACAACTGTGAAGGTGAAGGCAAGATGCTTACAACAGAGGTCACAGAGGCCCGAGGGGGGTAGAGAGAGGCTCCAGAGTCAGAGGAAGAAGGAGGGCAGAAAAGTGCAAGTCACACCAATGTCAGAGCAAAATCTCTGAGTGGAACAAAGGCCTCGATTTAGGTGTTGAAAGGCAGGTCAATGAGAACGGGCACTAGGCTCAACTTTAGAAACAATGTGGACATCTAGAAAGGAAGGTTATTTACAAAAGAAAAAAAAAGAATCCTGTTTCTCATTTGAAATAGAGATAGTGAATGAAGAGACAGCATTTATGGCTACCTGGGCATCCCCTGACCAGATAAGATGTCACTCATTGGCCGGGGACAAGACTCTGTGGCCACACAAAGAGTTGGAAAACATTATCACCGGCATTCTTTCAGGTCTTACTTGAAGCAGATCCTTGGGGAAGAGTTCTAAAGAAGTCACACACAGATGAGCACGGAGCTCGCAAGACAGGATGACGCAAAGAGGAGCAAAGGGTGGTCAGAAGTCAGTGCTCAGTGCTGACTGAACAGTGAACTCAGATGGACAGGCTCGAGAACAAGGCACGAGCTGGGGCTGAGACCAAGGCACGAGCTGGGGCTGAGAACAAGGCATGAGCTGGGGCTGAGAACAAGGCATGAGCTGGGGCTGAGTATGGATTCTTGCAGAAGGAAGAGGCATATTTAGTAAGAATAATAAACAGCTCCAAACACCTGGGCTAGGGACGCACCCGGAGTTTAGAAGTGCGCATTGCAGAGGGGAAGGGCTATAAAGCCTTGAGTGTCTCAGACTGGGAGAGATGGAGCATGTAATGATCAGCTATTAGGCACTTGTTTTTACATAACGGAGAAATGGGCTTTCATCCCGAGTGCTGGGAAAAGCCACTTAGCTGCTACTGGAAGGGAAAGCTCAAAGGTTCTAGATTCTTTATTAGGAACTCCAGTTTCCCACACTTCAGTTTTTCTTCACTGCCAAGGCCTTCTTCTATAGGAAGTGCCTTGTGGCCACTACATCCTAGTTCTAAACCAGAGTGCATTTCCTTCTTGCTGCATGTCCTCACTTGTCCCTACTCCAGGTCTGCCTAGGAGCCACTCAGCCTGGCCAGTGCTATAGCACCTGTTATCTAGCTGTTGCATCACTATCATCTCTTAACCCTTTTCTCACAAGACTAAGGAACGGTTTTGTTTCACATCAGCAACGTATAAATCAGACTCCTCACTTCCAGTTCCAGCAAGAGCGTACCAGCTTCCTTTAATGCTACAACCGGTAGTTCTGAAGATTTGGGCAGAGGGAACGGATCAGCCTGAGGGCTAGGGAGGAACAGGTGGATTTGAATTGACCCAGGTGCAAGGAGAGGCAGGGAAAAGTGTGTGCCAGGTTGACTGGCCCAGAGTTGAGAACACACGGATGCAGGCAAGAAGAGCATTTCTGCTTGGCGCTGAGCTAGTCACCATTGGGGGGTTTCTCCTCGTCACTGCGTCTCACTGTCAGGAAGTAGATGCGGTTGGCCTCCGGGTAGGTGACTTTGCTGAGGGGGAGCTTGTAGATGCCAGGGTTGTTGGTTGTCAGGAGGAGGAAGGTGAGGGTGGAGAGACAGAAGGCCCAGGTGCCTGGTGGCACGCCAACCTGCAAATTGAAACCAGAAATGGAAGGATGTTGCTAGGCTCCTGTCTTGGGCCAGGAACCTGGGGAGAAAGATGTGATAGAGATTGAGAATGGAGAGCCCTGCCTTCTGCCAGGCGAAGGTATTAGTAGGTCTACAGTCAGAGTCAGAAGGAATTGAGGTGTTGCTCTCTTGGGGTACCCTCAGAATCTTTTCTTTTTCAGTTCTAATTTTGTATTTTGTTTTTCTTTCTTTAAAATAGGGTTTTAAAACACCCAGGTTGGGCCCAAACTCACTATACAGTCAAGGATGACCTTGAACTCCTGATTTCAGAAGATTTACTTATTTTATTTATATGAGTAGGTACACTGTAGCTGTCTTCAGAAACACCAGAAGAGAGCATCAGATCCCATTACAGATGGTTGTGAGCCACTATGTGGTTGCTGAGAATTGAACTCGGGACCTCTGAAAGAGTGATCTGTGCTCTTAACCACTGAGCCATCTCACCAGCCCAAATATTTTTTTTTATTTATTTATTTATTTATTTATTTATTCATTCATTCATTCATTCATTCATTTAATGTATGTGAGGATGCTGTCCCTGTCTTCAGACACACCAGAAGAGGGCATCTGATCCCATTACAGATGGTTGTGAGCCCCCATGTAGTTGCTGGGAATTGACCTCTGGAAGAGCAGTCAGTGCTCTTAGCCACTGAGCCATCTTTCCAGCGCACACTCAGAATCTTTAATGCTGGGCCTGAATGGGTCTTACACCCAGACTTAGAGGGCCACCTGTCCGTCCCTGTTCTGCTGCATGGCTGTCCTTCAACATATGTGCACCCTAAAACTCCATGCTCAAAATTCTTTGGATAAATTATGCGTAAATCTTGAGCCATTGGGTAAAGGACAGGGTTGTACTACTCTTAGGCCCTCCCTCAGTCTTCTATAAGACCCCAGGTGCCTGGAAGCTCTGCCAGGGGAGGAAGACCTGAGCTTAGTGTTCACAGTCTGGACTTACCACTGCCATCATATTGGAAAGGGCCGCTCCCATGTATGCACAGAACAGGGCTGCGGAGGAACAAGACCAGTAGAGTCAGTTTCCCAGAGCCTGCCTTCATCAGCTACTGTCCTAGCAAAAACAGGGGCCCAGACCCAGAGCTGGCTTTTTGACAGCCTTGGTGTTAAGACCCATAGAGTCAGTTTCCCAGAGCCTGTCTTCATCAGCTACTGTCCTAGCAAAAACAGAGGCCCAGACCCAGAGCTGGCTTTTCGATGGCCTTGGTGTTCAACGGCAGCCTTGACCTGAGGGCAGAGGTTAAAGGTTACACCTCCTTCTATCCTCTTGCACATTCATCATGGTGTCTCACAGGGTCGATAGTCCTCATCTTGTCCCCACCCATTTTGATAACGAATTAGAACTAATAAAAGGCCAGCCAGAGGGGCTCGGTTGTCACTTTCCTAAAAAAATAAAAAATAAAAAAAACCTACCACAGACAAGTGCCAGCAGGTGTGTCTGCCAGGTGAGTGCGTAGAACATGCCTCCAATGGCAACACATGAGAGGACACAGTTGTAACTCCAAAGGCCCAGGTAGATTGTCTCAAAGGGAGTGGCCACAGTCAGGGCTACGAGAGAAGGTGTGTGATGTTTTTGGGTAATCTTGGACCACAGGAAAAAAAGTTTCTTCCCACGGCTGCTGCCAGGCCTCAAGGTGGCCTCTGTCTCCTCATCCACTATATCCCTCCAGCTCTGCTGATCAGAGGGGCCTCTGTAGGTATCACAAGATCATAGGACACCAAATGGCGAGAAAGTCCTGGGGTCACACAGTGGTCTGTACATGTGCGAGTGTGCGAGTGCGCGAGTGCGTGTGTGTGTGTGTGTGTGTGTGTGTGTGTGTGTGTGTGTGCGCGCGCGTGTGTGCGTGTGTGTGAGTGTGCATGTGTACGTGTGTGTGTGTGTGAGTGTGCATGTGTGCATGTGTGAGTGTGCGAGTGTGTGTGTGTGTGTGTGTGTGTGTGTGTGTCTGATGACGTCTGGGTTAAGGAGCAGCCTAGGAAGGGACGTCAATACCCTCCTTCACCCCAAGCAGCTGACTGTTAACCATTTCAATTCTGTTTCAGAGGCTTGAGAAAAAGTATGTCCAGACACATAGTCTAGAGTGTCAGAGCCTCGGGGGCAGGTGTAGACAGTAGGCGAATGTGGATAAAGACTCAGTGCCTCTTGCATTGTTGTTATGAGGTTTTGATGAATTCAAAATTATTTCCAGTTACATTTTTTTTCAAAGTTCTGTTTCTAAAAGTCTTTGCAAAACATTAGATTAATTCAAATATAGTCTTGTACTCCCAGGGCCCCCTATCCTATTTTCTGACTCTATTATGGGAAAGAGCATATCCATATATAAATGTGTGTACATACATCTACATATGTGTGGGAATATGAAATTACACTTGGGAAATGCCAATCCAATTTTAGGAAACTTTTCCTTTTAGCTTTCTTAACACTTCCAAGTGCTGGACCACGTGTGCCCAGCTTGGGCCATCACTGCTCTGGCCCAAACTCCCTCCACTGCTGGGCTCCACAGTAAGGACCCTTGCATTTCCCTACATGTTCTGTTATTTCAATCTGCTCTCTTTGGAGGAGACTCAAGGCAGAGGAAAACAGATTTTTCTCCCCCTGATGACGCTTGACACTCTACTGAAGAGGAGTCTGAGTGGTTTCTGTGTGCTAAGGAGAAATGGGCTGAGAAAAATGTTGCTAAAGACTCCCCCCCACAGAGATGGGATTCTGTCTCACCTGCTAGCAGCCCCACGATCGACCCTATGGCTGCGTGCAAGCAGATGAGCGGGGAGGAGATAAACAGAGCCACCAGGATCACGCCACCTGTCCAGGGATTGTCACAGCCGTAGACCTGGCCGACCCCAACAGGGATGGTTTGTAACAGCTGCAAAGTCAACAGAATGCAGGTCACTAGGCAGATAATACAAAATCTAGGCACCAGGGCCAACACCAGGGCCAGTGGGTAATGAAGGGGAACAGAAGGATGACTGTGCCCTCCACCGTGAGAGAGAAGAGGAGGAGGCACAGGCTGGAGCAAATAGTTCCTCACTCCATCACCTACCAGGCATCCAGCATTTCTCAGGCAGTCAGGTGCAGCCCTTCATACAGCGCTGGGCACGAGCGCTTCTGGGAAACACATGGCTTTTACTTTGAGAGGAGAAACTTTGAGAAAGCCAGATGTACCTCCTTCCTAGATTCCCACTGGGGTATAAGGTACCAAGGTATTTCCTAAAGACTTCCTGAAATCCTAGACATGTTCTAGATACATTGTAAACATTTTAGGCTGTTTTCATGGATGATTTGATAAGTGACAGTTAGTGTAGAGCCCCTGAAAGTGACTCCTAGTCTAAAAGTCTCTGTTATGCTTCTTGTCTTTGCATCAAGACACTGCTTACTTGTCTTCCTTGAGGGAGCTTGGCCTAGTTAATGACCTTCCACCTTTAAAATTCTATAATCCAAATGGGGCAACAGAAATTGGACTTGTGCCTCTTCTTCTTTTTCTTGGGGTGGGTGTGTGAGGTCACAAGTGGGGCATGGACCTGCAAAAACTGGGAAGTGAGTGTGATTGGGTGCATGATGAGAAATTCCCAAATAATCAATACAAATATTATGTTGAAAAAAATTCTATAGTCCTAGGGTGCTGGAGAGATGGCTCAACAGTTAAGAGCATTGGTTGATCTTGCAGATGACCTGGGTTTGCTTTCTAATATCCAGAGGGTGGTTCACAATCATTTATAACTCTTATTCCATGGGAACCAACACCCTCTTCTGAATTTCACAGGCTCCAGACATGCACATGGTGCATATACATTTAACAATACATCTAATAAATCTAAACAATTAAAATAATTCTGTAGTTATGACAGCTAGAGCTGTATGGAAACCTAGTAGAGTAGAAGTTTTCTAAAATATATACATATATGAAGGCAGTCTAAATGGTCAAATAATGGGGGAGAGAGAATCCCCATTGGCCAATTCTTGTCACCAAATGAAGCTTCCAGTGTCAAGATTAGGTTACATCTAATTGAACTGTTGGTCAAAAGGGTCCATGGATCCCCAAATAACGCCCCCCCCCCAAAAAAAAAAACAAACTTGGCTGCTGCCAAGACCACAAGCTGACAGCAAGACATCATTGCCACACTCACACAACCCACTGGATATTTATGAGTTGAGCTTGTGCCTACGCAGAGCCTTCATTCTTACATGCTAGTGTCTTTGGTACAGAAAGGTACTTCGCACACCACCAAAAGAGAAACATAGACACCAACCCATCCATTAACACTTTGATCGACAATGGTATCCTGTCTGCAAGATCTGCTAGGGTAGTGGTGGCACACACTTGTGGGACTAACCAATCGATATCTGGTTTGACTTGAGGCCCATTCCATGAGATGGAGCCCATACCCAACACTGCTTGGGTGACCAAGACCCTGAGACTTGATGGCCCAGGAACTTAGGGTAAAACCAAATACTACTGTTCTAAAAAAAAAAAAAAAAGAAAAAAAGAAAGAAAGAAAGAAAGAAAGAAAAAAGATGTAGCAGTCAAATGACTCCTAATGACATTCTGCTCTACTCAGATCAGTGCCTTGCTCAGCCGTCATTGGAGAAGCATCCTATGGAAGCAAATCGAAACAAATAGAGACCTAGACAAATATGCATAGAGTGAGAGACCTTGGAACTCTAAGCCCTAAATGGGAAGTCTCCATCAAATTCCTCCCCTCATGGCTCAGGGAACCCTACAGAAGAGGAGGCAGAAAGTATAATGGCCCTAAGGGATGGAGGGAAGGGAACAAGGCCCTCTAAATCAACTGATCAAAGTCCATATGGAACTCACGAGACTGAGGCAGCATGCACAGCACCTGCATGGATCTGTACCAGGTCCTCCCTCTGTGTAGACTACGGCTTCCACTTTGGTGTTTTATGGGACTCCCAAGTGTGTGAATGAGTGGAACTCTGATTCTTGTGCCTTCTCTTGGGCTCTTGTCCTTCTGATTGTTTTGTCCCATTCTGATATATTAGTTTTTATTTTATCTGATAACTTATTGATTATTATCCTCTAGAAGGCTGCTTTCTGATGAGAGGCAGAAAGGGAAAGGATCTGGATGTGGGGGGGTCATGAGAAGGAACTGGGAGGAGGAGAGGGAGGGGAAACCATAATCGGCATATACTTATGTGAGAAAAAAATCTATTTAAAAAAACAAAAAAGAAAACAAAAGAAAAATAAATAAAAATTCACAACTTAGAAAAAAATTCTGTGGTTCTTATCTGTATCAGCAGATCATGTGACTCTAAGAAATGAGAGCCCTTTGTGGGTGAACATAAGCAAATGATTAATAACCATATAACAATTGATTAGTGATTCTCAGACTTTCTGTTCATTGGAACCTCTGGGAGCTTTCAACAACAAACCTAGCCTGCCTTCTGCACAGGGGATCTGTAGAAAACTATGTTCTTTCCTCACTGCACGTGAATCTCACCCATGGCAGTTCAATGTCTGTCGCCTGTGCCCTGGACTACTTGATGCCTACCCTACCTGCCCTTGGGGATTGGGGGCAAGTTGGCTCAGAGTCAATGACACAGACTCTGGGAGCAGGTGAGAAATGCTGTACCAAGCTCCTTTAACGCCCTCCACCTGCTCCCCATTGATCCCATAAAGTATCCTAAACAGCAGTTCCTGATTGGCTGACATTGTCTGCACCAACAATTCTTAGTCTCTCAGGCAGTCCTCAATTAGGTCCTCCTATGGAAAATGCTCTTGAGGCTGCATAGCCCCCAGCATTTACATAGAGGTGGCCCCCACTGTTCCTGCTACAGATGTCTACTGGATTCATAGATCATCCACTTTGTCCTTTTCAGAACTCTGTGGTTATCGATAGAATTCTATTTTAGAATATGTCTGATTTCTTTAGGGAACAGTGTTTGACTCTGAGAGAACTTTTAAATGTTGGAATCTCTTGTTTTCCAGTGGGTGGCTTTTAACAATGAACTTTGCTACAAGCTTAAGGAAGGAATAGTGGTCGTGGGGCCTGGGTCCTAGTCTTATTTTTAAGGACCCAGGAATTGTGGGCTGGAAGTCTCAGCAGATGTCCAATGACATGTGGACATCTGAGGAATGAGGAATGTGAAGTCCAACTTCCGCCTCTACATCTGGGAAGATAGGTTGTAAGCCTAAGCAGTCAAGAATGAGAGGAATTTGGGGACAGTGTCCTTGGATATTTAGAATGAAGCTCTTCCACCTGCAGGGATCCATATTTTAGCCTGTGTACTGCTGTTGCCCCACGCTGCCCTGCCAGGCTACTGCAGACACCTGAGGTAAAGGGCAGTCAGGTGGACAGTGGAAACTTACAGAGCACCTGCCTCCCTTTCGTAATTCTCAGGTACCCACAGGCTGCTTAGTCAGAGAAGTCCATCTACCCCGCTCTTTCAGGGTAAAAGCGAAAGGGAATTGGCTCTTCCAGATCCATATTTGGATGGTGTTAGGGGAGAGAATTTGCCAGTTGTCAAGAGTAGTGGAGTTCTGGGCAGCTGAGAGGGTGAGCTTGGGCTTCAAGGTATCTAGATTTGTGTTCACCATTTTCTGTGTGCAGTCTAGTATCTTTTCTCTGTGACCCATATCACACTGGTTGCCACAGCACTGAGACATATGCCCTTGCATATAAGCTGAGGCCTCTTTCTTAGTTGAGCCATGATGTGCCTGTGGCTGACAGGGGCTCTATCCTTTTTGCCTGTCAGAAGGCTGACCTTCCACAATGAGGTTTAGCTTTTCTTCCTGTTCCTTTTTGCTATTGGCTTGCCCCTGGAGCCAGGCCTTCCTGTAAAAGCAGGGCTTTGATTTTTCCAATTTCTTGGGTTTAGGTCTCAATCCTACTAATTCTTCTTCTTTTTTTTTTTTTCAAGACAGGGTTTCTCTGTATAGCCCTGGCTGTCCTGAAACTCACTCTGTAGACCAGGCTGGCCTCGAACTCAGAAATCCGCCTGCCGCTGCCTCCCAAGTGCTGGGATTAAAGGCGTGCGCCACCACTGCCCGGCTTTAATGCTTTTTTTTTTTTTTCCTCAATCCTACTTCTAAGACCTTGCTGCACTAAGCTCTAGAACAAGACACAACTTAAAAAGAGAAAACTTTCTGTTTTAAGGCAAGAAGAGGCACTTTCTGGAAAAGTATTCATGAAAAATGTAGTGCCACCAAGGAATGCTTGACAGCCAGCCAAGTGTTTCTAAACTCAAAATCCCAATGACTTCAAAATCTCTCATATTATTTGACCTAGCATTTGATGCATAGGAAAGTGAGAAAAAGTACTTCTTTTTGGATAGGCTCATGCATAGAGTGTGGTTGTCCCTGGAAGACCTTGGAAGACCTTGGAGTTGGGGAGTCGAGCACCAGCAGAGAGCCACCCTGAGGCTCAGGTATACACAGCAGCTGTGGCTGGGCAGTGAAGACCCAGAAGTCAAACCTGTTTATATCTGAGGATTTGGATTTGTTTTCAAACACTGAAAAGACCACAACAGAGTCAAATCCTAGGTACTCTAGGAAGCAGAGCTAGAAGTGTTGGGTAAATATAAAGGAAATGGATTGCCGGGGACCACATAGAACACACCTATGATTTAAGGGATCTGGAGATAGGTGGACTCTTTAAAAAAAAAATAGTAAGTTTCAGCATACAATGACTGCCCCAAGCTGAGGCACAGATCCTGCCTTGGGAGTATGACATGGTGGTTCACAGCTGGAATTCTGCAACCCCTGCTTGGGTATTAAGCTAGATACTTGCTGCATGTTGTCCTTGGACAACTGTTTCTGTGCCATAGTTTCTTCATTTGTAAACTGGGAGTAATGGCAGTACCCATGTGGTGAAATGAATTAATATAGTACAGTGTAGGATAGTGTGGTACATATTCAGCTGGCATTTATACAACACTGAAGTATTACATGTGATACTAAAGTACTAGCTCATAGGTATTTCTATCTTTGTTAACAAGGCTGGGATTTTATAATTCTATATACTTGTAGAATCGTATGGTAGAATTTTTTTTTTAGGTTTTTTCAAGACAGGGTTTCTCTGTGTAGCTCTGGCTGTCCTGGAACTCATTCTGTAGACCAGGCTGGCCTCGAACTCAGAAATCCACCTGCCTCTGCCTCCCAAGTGCTAGGATTAAAGGCGTGCACCACCACCGCCCGGCGGTATGGTAGATTTTTATTATACCTCTTAATCCTCAATGTCTCGAGATCAAGAGAGTAAATAAACATTCACATTTGTAAGCAGGTTATAAGTGGGATTCCTCAACTAACTCTGGCTTTCTTGGCATCTCAATTATATAATTCTTTGCCAGGGGAAGGGGGTTGTTCTGTGCTTTGTAGGACATTTAACAGTGTCCCTGGATTCTACTCACTAGACACTAGCACTCTATTATCTTAATGTCTCCATGCACACATGTGTGTGCCTGTGTGCATGTGTGCATGGTGAGTATGAGTGTGGGCACCTATGGGCCACAGCACATGTGTGGAGGTCAGAGAAAGGCCTTGGGAGCTGGTTAGTTCCACCCAGTGTACATTCTGAGGGCTGCACTCAGGTGACTTCAGATTATCAGAGATGCACGGCAAACACTTTTATCTATTAAACTACCTCCCTGGTCCAGTAATTATTCTTAAACCCTCCCTTCCTTTTTACACCCTTCTTCCAGTCCTTTCCATCTTTCTTCCTCTGTTTTTTAGACATGGATCCCCTGCTGGCCTCAAAGTTGTGTGTAGATGAGGATTAGCTGGTCACGTTGTCCCCATGTTCCGTGTGTCAGATCCCGGCCATATGGCTCTACACTTGTTGTATATGGTGCTCGGGATCCAATTCGGGACTTTATCTATTCTAGGCATGCACTCAACCAACAGAGCCATATCCTCACCACTGGCCATGCTTGACAATAAAAAGTATTTCCAGACATTTATTAAAGTTTCCAAGGAGTGAAATTACCCCCTGCTTGAGAAGTATTGATAGAGTATGTGAGAAAAAAAGTCTACCCTATCTTCTCTAGATAATACTCAATTCAATGCTAAAGTATCGATTAGTCTCTTACTGACTTATCAAATGGTCCATCTCATCTAATCTTTCCATTCGATGGCAGCCTACCCTGCTTTGCTGACTTCACACTCATTGCTCACTGTGGGTTGTCTTTGCCCTTGTGCAGAATGTAGGTTTCATGACTGGCTTCTTTCAGATATATTGTTGGTATCTGAAAGTTTCAAGAATGTGATAGGTATCTAGTAGAGATTTGTTGAGTGTATGGATGTGGCTTCAAGCCTGTATTGGCTAGTTTTGTGTGTCAACTTGACACAGGCTGCAGTTATCACAGAGAAGGGAGCTTCAGTTGGGTAAGTGCCTCCATGAGATCCAGCTGTGGGGCATTTTTTCAATTAGTGATTAAGGGAGTAAGGCTCCTTGTGGGTGGTGCTATCTCTGGGCTGGAAGTCTTGAGTTTATAAGAGAGCAGGCTGAGCAAGCCAGGAGAAGCAAGCCAGTAAGGAACAATCTCTCCATGGCCTCTGCATCAGCTCCTGCTTCCTGACCTGTTTGAGTTCCAGTCTTGACTTCTTCTGGTGATCAACAGCCATGTGGAAGTAAGCTGAATAAACCCTTTCCTCCCCAACTTGCTTCATGATCATGATGTTTGTGCAGGAATAGAAACCCTGACTAAGACAAATTGGTACCAGGAGTGGGGTATTCCTGTGACAACCTGACCATGTTTTGGGGAGGACTGTGAAAGGACTTTGGAACTTGAGCTAAAAGAACAGTCACTGGCTGTTAAGAACTATGTGGGATATTCTGTAGGAGCTTGGAAGATCATGTTGAGAACAGTGCAGAGATGGAGGCCTGGCTTGTAAAATTTCAGAGGGAAAATTAAAGACTCTTATCAGGGCCATGTTGTTTTGATTTCGAAGATTCTGTGGTTCTGGTTAGCTGGGGCTGAAGTATCAGCTGTGATTAACAAGATACCAGAACTACTAAAGTGAAAACTTTGCATTACTGGGACTATTGATGCTGGTTAGCTGGAGCTAAAAAATTAGCAGTGATTAAGAAGAGACCAGCATCATTGAGGTGACATCTTCTGGGAATTGTTTTCTGAGAGCACAAAGACAAGATGTGTGCTACAAGGGGCAGAGCTGGAGAGGTGACTCAAGCCCTTGGAGGAGCCCAGAAGATCGTGAGTTAGATCCCAGAGATTGGTTCTACTTTTGATTGTGACTGAGCCCTATATTTTTCCCTCTTGAAGGAAAAATGTATTTTAGTGGAGCCCACAGTTAAGAGACTTTAAATTTTAAAAGATATTAGACATTTTAAATTGATTGGACTTTTAATATGTAAAGACTGTGAAACTTTAGATCTTGGGGATAAATAAAAACATAAGGGTTGAGGCTTAATAGTGATGTGTTTGTGTGTCAAGTTGACAAGGGGTCAATTGTACTGGCTAGTTTTGTGTGTCAACTTGACACAGGCTGCAGTTATCACAGAGAAGGGAGCTTCAGTTGGGGAAGTGCCTCCATGAGATCCAGCTGTGGGGCATTTTCTCAATTAGTGATCAAGGGGGTAGGGTCCCTTGTGGGTGGTGCTATCTCTGGGCTGGAAGTCTTAGGTTTATAAGAGAGCAGGCTGAGCAAGCCAGGAGAAGCAAGCCAGTAAGGAACAATCTCTCCATGGCCTCTGCATCAGCTCCTGACCTGTTGAGTTCCAGTCTTGACTTCCTCTGGTGATCAACAGCCATGTGGAAGTAAGCTGAATATACCCTTTCCTCCCCAACTTGCTTCATGGTCGTGATGTTTGTGCAGGAATAGAAACCCTGACTAAGACAAAGCCTTTCTAGTCTGTGTGGAGGCCGACGTTTGGCCTCTTTCCCTCCACCTCTTTCTTTTAAATTGAGACAGGTTCTCATTATGTAGCCCTGGCTGGCTTGGAGATCCCTATGTAGACCAGGCTGGCCTTGAGCTTATAGAGTTCCACCTGCATATACTTCCTCTGAATGCCATAATTAAATGCATGTACTGCCATGACCAGCCTCATCTGATTTCTGTTGACAGATAGAACCTGGCTAATCTATAAGCTGGTAAGTTAAAGGGTCCATAGTAGGGTGCAGGGTTCTCCACTCATTGCCATTGGGTAACTTACCAAAGGCATCTCAATCTCTGTCCAGGTGATGTTGGGAGCTGAAGACGCAGGCTCGACAAGCGTCGTGGGGAAGAAAAGGTTGTAGTGACCCGTGGCTGCCAAGTACAGTGTTAAGGCCATGTTGAAGGGTAGCGTGAAGACTGGCAGGTCCCACTTGGTGAAGATGGTACTCAAGGCACTAGAAATAACTGGGCTGTAGCAAGAAGACACAAAGAGTTAATCCCAGCGAGTATCCTCAGGCTTTATCTCCGGCCATCAGAGCAGCCTCCATCCCCGGTCTTCTTGTTTCCCTTGGGATTCTAGTAGTTCACTGCTCTGGGATTGAGAAATTCTCGGCTTGAGAAAGCCAATTAAAAACACAGTAATTTGAATGGAATACCTTGTGAACTAGTTTAAATACTTCTTTTTTCCCCCTTTAACGGAGAAAACCAAACGGAACATGATCCTTATAAAATGTCGTTTATTGCCTTTGGCTCATTCAGATGTGTACCAGCTGTGGCCTGTGACAGCGTTTGTAGGGTCTGACTTTCTAGACAGATGATACTATAACATGTAGACAATGAACAAGGTTGGCCTTTCTAGACCCACTCTGGGGACTGCCAGGTAAAACATTCAGTTGTTTGCACACTCTGCCTGCTTGGTCTCTGGTCTGTTCCTGGGAAAGAACATGGATTTTTGAACACAAATAGAGCTGAATGCAAATCAAGGCTCTTATAACTTATAGACTAAGTTAACAATGTTAAGAAATACATCGTCTACCGGAAAGGACTAGCCACTCCAGATACACTGCACACCTCTCACCCTCAGAGGCAGCTGGACTAGACAGAAAACTCCATGACCTGGTTGCACAGCCTGTCTTTAATTAGGGGCCTTGGATTTCACATGGGCATACAGGCCTGCCTGAGTTTAATAAACCGCAATCTCGTTCATGCTTGCTTTTCTCTGTTTCTTTCTGTCTGCATCCCTTTCTGTCTGGGTCAACCACAAGGTTTTATTTACTTCATAAAAAAGTGAGGTGATGAGACAGGTTTCATTTTCTAGACCATAAAAACCCACACCCTGCCAGCCTTTGATCACTGCCTCTCAGCCTTCCATGTTTGCTGAAAGTGGTCCTGCTCATTGATCACAGTAACATCTCCCCCTTTTCTTAGGTTCGGATCCTTCTCAAGGATACAATAATCTTTGTAGCATACATCTCTTTTCTCTCCAGGTCATCCTTGCCAGGCTATGGTACACTTAGTCGTGTCTAATTTCAAATATTCTGTTTCCCTTGGCACACACTCTTTTCCCGTGTCTGCTGTTTCACAGCCCCCCCCCCCCCCCCCCCCCCCCACACACACAAGGGCCGGTGATCTGTTCTGCTCTTGTCATTCCTGAACCCCATCCAGTCAGGTATGTGTTCTCAATTACAGCACAGAAATGGCTCTTGTCAAATTCACTGAATGACATCTCACTTGGCTAGTCCACAGTCACTCCCTTCCTCTTAAATTAAAATTGGAATCTGGCACTGTATGGAAATACTCTCTGTGTGGGCTACCAGGACACGGAACTTTCTTAGATTACTCTCTGCTTACTCTGTCTCAAGTTCCTCGCCATGACATTATCCTTTTTTCCCTGCCAGACATCTAGCTTTTGGGAGAGTCCTTGGTTCTGACTTGGACTCTATCTCTCTCTCTTCAGCCTTCTCCTTTTCTTTAGTCTCCTGGATGAAACACCTTCTGTGTGCTTCTGCCTTTCAGATCTGACTCCATCGATCTTCTAGATCTCTATGCCCAGCTGCTGTCTCAACACCTGTGCGCGTGAGTCTAAACACCAACTGTTTAGACAGAGGTTTTGTTTGCTTCGGGCTCCCTGCTTTGCTCATAGATTGCTACATAGCCCATACACTCAGGAGAATGACAGTGGTGTACTGCATACCCCTCCCTTTCTTATCACCAGCTTCCCAGAAAGTCTTACTGCCTTAGTCTCCCTCAAACAAACCCCAAACTCAGTTTCTTCTGGAGACCTTCGTGGATCTTACCCTAGTCCAAGAGCTCCTGTCTCTGTGGATCTTTTTAGTGAGTCTTAGGATTCTGCATCCACTCTTGCTCCATCTAAACCCATCCTCTACTTTGTAGGCAATGATGCTTATTTGGTTTTGTGTTTACATTATTGCTCTAATCAAAACCTTGCATCTGTGTTCCATTTTTACTACAGATGTAATAAAACCCAAAAATATTTATAGAGCACATATGGTGCTAGGGACCCTCATCTATTCTCACTTCCTGCTACATCTTTGTCACTCTTAGGGTCTCAGCCTCTCTGGTCCTGTCTCTATTTCCTGGATCCATCCCATCCTCCATTTGGAGTCTTCTATCTGAGACATCCTTCACCCTGGCTGTTAGATGGCACATGGCTTCCTGTCATATAAGTAACAACTTAAATTCCCCATCTGCAATGGGTTTCTCCCTGATCATCCATGTTTGGAGCCACTCTCACATTTCCCAAAGCATTAAACACATCTTGAAAGAACTTTTATTTACTAGTTTATAAGTTTGCCTCCTATAAACTAGTTAATAAAGAAAAAAAACCCCATAAACCCAAGAGAACAGCAGTTTCTCAGTAGCCGCATTATCAGTAGTCCCTGTGCTCAGTGAATAGTTTCAGGCACTGAGACTCTTGTCTATTGGATGAATCTTGAAAATAGCAATATAATCCCTAGGCTGAGTTTTAAGGACTGTATGGTTGGATTAATGAATGCACCAGAGTAGAGGCAATACAGAATTCCACCCAGAGCAGGACCCAGTGTGTTTTGCCTTTTAATTTGAGAAATGGGGTTGGAGTTATTGAATTCTAAACTCCCATCCAGTGCCATATGGCAGAGAGGCCGTGTGGAGGGGTTGAATCTATGTAGTTATAAAACAACGCATGCAAAAGAGGGTAAGCGCTGCTCCTCCCTGAGGGGTATGTGGGGAGGATTAAGGAAACCCCTACAGAAATGATTGTTTTATTTTTTTGTCCCAGTGCATCAAGGAAGATAGAAACCCCCAAGAAGAAAAATAAATTGCCCAGAATGCCTAATGCAGTAATTTATTTGCAAGCAACACGAAAGCGCAATGAAACAGTACTTAAGCTAAATTGAACTAACTGGTTTTAGGAACTCCAGACTTTGAAACCTAAGGAAGACATTTACTTCTTGGAGATGTTAAAAATAAATCACTACGTCTGATTTATTGCTGAGAACAGGAATAAATCACCATGTCTGAGAGGAGTCGAGAGCACAGTGGTAGAGATGTGTAATGTGAAATGTTGGGGGGACATGGGTTCATGAAATAACAGGCACATTGTTGGGTATTTTGGACACTTTACTGACCTGCTTTAAATTCAAACAAAATGAAGATCATATGTGTGAATGGCTAAGTACACTCTGTATTCAGCAATATTTGTTCCTAACTCTCTTTCCTCTTGAAGAAGCTCTCAACTGAAAGCTCTAGTTCAACGGCTGTGCTTTGCGTACAAAACTCCGGGTCCAAGAAAGCCTTGTGGTTCTAGTGTGTGCATTTTCAGATTAGAAGGTTTAGTTAGGCCAGGAAGTGGGTAATTCCCATGTAGCCTGGAGTTTAACAATGCAGATTTCTAGAATCAGAAAGCTAGCCTGAATGTATAACCTGGAATGTGCCTTCTCTACGCCTTAGTCTTAGGACCCACACTGGCTGGCTCACAATCACTTGCAAACTGGGGATAAATACAATCATACCTCAATTAGCACTGTGCCTGTATTTACAAACTATTCAATAAATGTCAGCCTTTATTACTTAGGAAGGAAGATTGTCAACTCAGAAAGACATATGATTTTTTTCCTGCTTCAACAGATCTCTGGTAATCCTTGTCCTCACTTAACCCCACTGGGTTGCTTCTAAAGTCATGAATTTAGGGATTTTCATGGTGTCTTGCTAGACAAACTCATCTGTTTCTGGAGACACTAGGCTACACAAGTTTGCATGCATCATCCCAACCAAGGAGCATCTCTGTGAGCAGGAACAGGGAGGTGCCTCACCAGGCCATGGATGTGAAGGTCACAGGAAACAGAAGCCACCAGTAGTAGTCTAACTTCTCCGAGAAGACAGCCATCAGCAGTCCCACCAGCATCCCGTTGTAGCCATGGAGTCCGGAGGCGATGGCTGACCTGGGTTGGGGTAGACATTATTTTGCATTAACCTTTGATAGTGGAACATGTTGAACTCTTCCCTCTTAGAACTCTAGAATCTGTGTAATTGAGATGATTCCTTTAATGAATTATAAGAGTTGAAATAATTTCTTTCATTTTATCAGCTCACAATAGAATAAAATGAATCAACAGAAAGATGGCACAGAAATTACACACTGGGGGCTAGAGAGAACTCAGTGGCTAAGAGCACATAGTCTTCCTCTATAGAACCCAAGTTTGAGTCCCAGGATCCACATTGGGTGGCTCACAAACACCTGTAACTCCAGCTCTGTGAGATCCAATGAATCAGATCTTGTGCACTTGCTGGTACAAACACACACACACACACACACACACACACAAACACACACATTATTAAAGTAAATAAAAATTACTATAAATAAAATAATTATTACATTATTTACTTTAATAATTATTATAAATAAAATAAATTATTATTAAAAATAAAATAAATTTTTAAAAAAGAAGTTGCACAAATACCGGAGACTGAAGTATAATTTCTTGAACGAACAGTGACTCACTGAAGAAACTAGGGAAGAATTTTAAAAAAATACCCTAGAATCAAGTGAAAATGAAGGAGGAACTTCTCAGAACTCATACAGTGCTCTGAGGTGGTTCTAAGAGGAAACTCTGTGGCCATGATGCCTACATTAAACTTTATGGACATGGCCCTTACCCTCACCCTCACCCTAACCCTCACCCTCACCCTCACCCTAACCCTAACTCTAACCCTGATATTACACCCTATGGACATGATTCTCACATTAAAAAAGTCAGTGAGCTCCTGAGAAGGAAGCCCAATACTACAGCTCAGGGCTTTTGCACAACAAGAGCTGGTCGAACCTCAGACCAGAAGATAGCAAGAAGTATTAAAGTATTAAATGCAGAGACTGGTGAAATGGGAGCTAAGAACAAAACCATAGACTCAATCAAAGAGTTTGACCTTGGAAAATTGATTGATCCACCCTGAGCTAACCCAACCCAAAGAGGGAGAGTGAAGACCCTGTAATATCAGCAGAAATAAAGCTGCTCCAGGAGTCGATGAAATCCAGAGAGTTGCTAGGAAATATTTTAAATACTTCTATTAAAAAAACCCTAAATGTCTGGATAAACTGGAAGGAGTGGATACATTTCTATATACACAACTTAATAAACACAGACCAATAACAAGAATTGAGATTGGGAAAGTAATCAAGAGTCACCTGACCTTAACCCTAACCCTAACCCTAACCCTAACTCTAACCCTAACCCTAACCCTAACCCTAACCCTAACCCCTAACCTTAACCCTCACCCTCACCCTCACCCTCACCCTCACCCTCACCCTCACCCTCACCCTCACCCTCACCCTCGCCCTAACCCTCATCCTCACTCTAATCCTTGGTTTGGACTTTTTGAAATTAGCATAAACAATAGGGATCCTGTGTGTGTCTTTACTTGCATTTGGTGTGCTTTTTTTGGTTCTTCTTCTTGTTTGGTCATTTGCCTATTCCAATTTATTTGTTTATTTTCTTTCTGTATTCTACAGTATTGTATTGAGTTGTTTTGTATCGTATTGTATCACATCACACTGTACTGTACGGCATTGTACTGTACAGTATTGTATTGCATTGTATGATTATTCCTTAGATTCCTTTGGATCTGAATAGTAGGGCAGAGGGGAGGAACTGGGAGGAATAGGGGAAGGAGAAACTATAATCAGGATACATTGTATGAAAGAAACCCCTATTTTTTAGATTTAGGAAAAACATTGACGAATGTGCCTCATGACTGTAAAAGCTTCCGTATAGCATAAGAAACAGCTTAGTTAGGAGGAAGCCCACAGGGTGGAAGAAATTCTTTTCTAGATCTATATCTGATAGAGGATTAATATCTAGACCTAAACAAAAAAAAGTCAAGAAAACATTCTAATAAAAAGGGTTTTACATATTTGCCATGCCTGAGCTTACTAGAACCTTCAAAGAGGTCACACACACACACACACACACACACACACACACACGTGTGTGCTTGTCTGTACATATGTATAAATGTATGCATGTATATCTCATATACATCTATATATCATCCTTAATACAAAAAAACCCATGCTTTTAATAGTTTTACATTCAGATTATTTTGAAGAAGTCATGAACTTTATGCTACCAATTATATAAAAATATTGTATATAGGTATGTAGTTTGACCAACCAAAGAGTACACATGGTGGGACTGAGGGCTCCAGCTGCATATGCAGCAGAGGATGGCTTAGTCGATCATCAATGGGAGGAGAGGCTCTTGGTCCTGTGAAGGTTCTGTGCCCTAGTGTAGGGGAATGCCAGGGCCAGGAAGTGGGAGAGGGTGGGTGGGTGAGCAGGGGGAGGGGGAGGGAACAGGGTTTTTTTTTTTTCCGGAAGGGAAACCGGGAAAGGAGATATCATTTGAAATGTAAATAAAGAAAATATCTAATAAAAATATTAGAATGTGGTTTGTCAGGAAACCTTTATTAAAATCTATGTATATAACAATAAATTTTATAGCTTAATAAAATCTTGTGGCTATAAAAGAAAGGTGGTGTGTGTGTGTGTTTAAATCTGAATAGAGAGTTCTCCAAAGAAGAAATACTAGAGGCTAAGAAATATTTTTAAAAAAGGGTTCGTTTGATATTTTTATCCAGCTGGGAATTGCAATTAAAGCGGCTTTGAGATTTTATCTTCCCCACAGCAAGAACTGCTAAGATTAAGAAAACACATGACAATAAATGCTGGAAAGGATGCGGGGAAGGGGAAGCTCATGTTCACCATTGGTAGGTGTCACAATGGCATAGGCATTATGGAAACCAGGATGGAATTTCCTTAAACAGATGGCTATAGATCTCCCAGCTCTGTCCCTTAAGGAAATACATGCAGAGACTGTGTCCTACTCGAGAGATCCTTGCTCATCCACGTGCATTGCTGCTCTTCTCTCAATTGCTAGGAAGTAGTACCAGCTTGGATGGCCATCCATGGTCGAGGGATGAAATGAAAATGTGGTGCATTTACATAACGGCATATTATTCAGCTGTTAAATAATTAAATCACAAAATTTGCAAGTAAATGGATGGAATTGAAAAAAGTTATACTGAGTAACTTTTTATGTGATGTGCCACAGAATTATCTATCAAATAAAACGAGCTAAAGCAGCGTACACTTCCACATCCCAGTTTATCATGAAAGGAAGTCAGGATGGGAACCCAAACAGGAACCTGGAAGCAGGAGGTGATGCAGAGGCCATGGAGGGGTGGTGTTCCACATAACTTGCTCAGCCTGTTTTATCACAGAACCCCAAGCCCATTAGCCCAGGCATGGCAACACACACACTCATCTGGGCCGTCCCCCATCAATCTCTGATTAAGAAGACACCATACAGACCTGCCTACAATCTGATCTTATGGAGGCATTTTCTCCACGAGGTTCCCTCCTCTCAGATGACTTTAGCTTGTGTCAAGTTGACACGAACCTATTCAGCACAAGCAGTAAGGCAGGAGTTCTATGCCGGCTGCTCTCGCGATGGCAGGTACATGGGAGAGAGGATGGGGCCTGTTTCATGAAGCAGCCACTAAATCTTGATAGGAGTCGATTATCAACTAGCTCACCAGACCTGCACACTCAAGAATACAACCTCTAGTGGTTTCCCTGCTCAATAGGATTGGAGTGGTCCTCCAAGGCCACTTGGAGGTGTGTGCACAGCCCCAGTGATGCACTTACCTCAGTGGCCTATGGAGGTTTACTGGACCCAGAGGAAGTGCGATGTGATGATGGCTTAGTGCACTCTGGGTTTTGCTGTTTTGGCTTCTGTTCTGAGTGTAAGGCCACATTGTGCAGCGGCAGTGACAATAGCAGCATGACTTTGAGCGTAAGGGGACTTTATGGGAGTGGTCAAGCCTGTGTCCTATCACTTATGCATAGTAACTTAGGTGGGCACCTTGTGTCTGACCCTCCTTGTCCCTCAATTAAAAAAAAATGGCTGTTTTATCCATTGGCTGCTTCTGGGTGTGATGTTATGAGTCACAAATATCTGGGCATGCTGGTCAAAATTGTTCTTGAGAAACCCACTGTAAAAACACATATATTTTATAGTATGTATAGTGTGTATAAAGACTATACGTTTTATAGTATGATCTAGTTTTCCTACCACAAATATAACAGCATTTTCATAAAATATTTACCTCCATGCTGCTGCATAAGTTACTCTAATCAGTTGTGTTTTATTGAGTGGTTTGATTAAAAAATGTTATTGAAGATCATGATCTGCAACTCCCAGGTTGAAAAGCATAGGATATGGGATAATCTAATATTTATTTTCCAAATTTCTTGAACCATATGAAGTTCCTAAAAGTCTCTTTCCAAAACGTAGCAAACGTGCACATACGGATCACTGTGATAGACAAAAATTTCAAGGTATCTTCTAGCAAGAGCAGTAGAGTCTAAAGAGAGGTGGGGAGATGGTCACAGTGACTGTCACCAGAGGAGACGGTGCTGTCGTGATGGGCACAGGCACAATGGGGTTCCCTCTGTGCAGAATGTTTTTTTCTTGGTCTGCATGTGCCTTGTTAATCTGAACACACCAATGCTTCCCATTATTTGTATGCCTTACTTGGCAGAAAACAAACCATAAGTATTCAAATAGTAGATATAAATGTAAAATAAAAATGTGCTTAAACATTAAGTACTCAATAAAAATCAGCTGTTGCAAATTTTTTTCTTTCACCAGATCCATTGAATGAGAGTATTTAGAGGTGGGACGGATGGGAGGGAAACTGAGCTGTTCTTCAAGTCACACCCAGGTGGCTCTGAATCTCAGGAAATTTCGGGGGATGTTGCGACAACATATGACAAAGCCTAAAGAGAGTCAGGCTTCTACAAAGTGCTGTTTGTCAGTGTGACTTGATTTCCCACCAGTCAGGTTGCCTCCATTCCTGCTTCTGTGCTTCCTCCTCATTGCTGCTGTTTTCCTAAATCCTTGGTGCCCCTCCCACGTCATCCCCCCTTTCCTCTCTAGCCGGCCAATGCATCTTCCCAGTACCCAGAGATGTCCGGCTGTCAGTCTTCACTGAGCTGTGCATTATATGCTATCGTTTGATGGCTTATTACTCTTGCCTCCTAAAAAGCAGTTTGTAACTTCCTTCAGAAGGAGTATTTCCAGAAGGCTCCATAGCCAAACTCAACATGATGCTGTTGTCATGAGCTAAGGAAGGTTAATTCTGTAGCAATCTCTATTGATCTTCTCAAAGTTGACAATAGAACACCTGCCCAGGCTATCTATCTACCTATCTATCTATCTATCTATCTATCTATCTATCTATCTATCTATCTATCTATCTACCTACCTATCTACCTACCTACCTACGTATTTATTTATCTATCATCTATTGTTTATATATCATCTGTCTATCATTTATCTGTATATGTATGTATGTATTTATTTGTTTGTTTATTGTCAACATTATTCAAGCTAGACTGTCCTGAGAATAATGAACTATATTTGAGAAAATGCCTCATAAGATGGGGCTGTAGGCAGGCCTGTAGGGCTTAGCTTACTTAGCTTACCAGCCCCGGGTACGTGGTCCTGGATGATATAAGCAATCAGGCTGAACAATCCATGAGAGCAAGCCAGGCAGCAGTTTTCCTCTGCGGCTTCTGCTTCAGCACTTGCCCCCAGGTTCCTGCCCTGACTTCCCTAGATGATAGACTGTAAGTAAACCCGTGCCTCTCTACGTTGCTTTTGGTCATGCTGTTTTCTCACAGTGATAGACAGAGCATCGAGGTGGCTGGTAGGATAAGGTTGGCTGAGTACTAAATGAAACACTTCACCTTTCTGCCACATCATATAAGAGGCCTATAGAGAGCACTTACCTGTCCTGGCTTAGGGCAAGGGCAGCCAAGGTTGAGACTACTGTCCCCAGTGCCCCAGCAATTGTCCACCAGGGATTCTGGATCAGGAGCCCTATGAAGATGATGAGCCCACTAAGGGGGTTGTTGACAAACATCACCTGAGCTGCTCCCCGCAGGACCCAGTCTAGGAACTGGAGGACCAGGGGCTTATCTGCAAGAGAGAGATAGAGCCGTCAGCATGATACAGCTTGTGTATTAGACTTCTAGTTGGCATAGAAACTGAGGCACACAGGGATGCACCAGCCGGGGGATTTCTCTTTATTCAGCCTGACCTGGGGTGGGAGTGTGAAGGGGTTGGGAGTGGGTATTGGCACTCAGCCCAAGACTCTGAGTGTCCTAGCAATTGGTCTACAGTGGGTGGTAGTTTTTGCCATACAGACTGAGGGACCATGCTGAGACTAATTTAAAGCAGTTCCAGCCATTGGCTTGGTTGGCAAAGAGCATTCCATGGGAAATTTATTGGTCCAAGGGAAGAGGCGGGGAGGGAGGTAAACTCTTGCTTTGTGTAGTGCCATGTGACTCAGCTGAGGGCTGGTATCTGAGCAGCAAAGAAAGTAGCTTCAAGAAAGGATGTTGGGAAAGAAATTGTTAGAGCCCAGCTGTGAAAATCATTATTGAATTGGGGCCCAGAAGAAGCCAGGTGTAAGAGAGGGGGCATGCGCTCTGCCTCCTCTGGTTTGGTTTCCAGGACAACCGCAGTAGTGGGGGGCAAGTAAGGACTGAGTGTGGTGTTTGCTAAAGCTTTCAAGTTCAGAAAGAGGTTAAAAGGAAAGAACCCTGGAGCTTGGAGAGGGTGATGCTGATCTTTTCTTGGCCCATAATAGGCATACTAAATGGCCGTGGGACAAATGGAGGAACAGCCATGCAGCTTACTTGGGAAATGGCTGGAATGTTACTAATTTGTTTGCCCTCTATCGATTCCACACAGGGATGAATGACTGGCAAAGGACTAAAAATTAATGAAATGTATTAATTATAAAAGGAAATGACAGGCTAATTGGGTACATGACCACCTGCGGTCACCTCAGCTTCCCTTTACCCCCATCAGTCCTCGCCATGAGGGGGCGAGAGAGCAGCCACATTGTCCAAGCTGGAGGGAAGGCTGCCTCTGGCATGTCCCTTGCTCCTCTGGATACTTACCTTTTAGCCAGTTCTTGCATTCCTTCATGTCACCAGTGAGATAGCTCACAGCTTTGAAGAGGCTGAAACCTCCCCGGCCTGCAGAAGCCAGGCGGGGCACCTCGCTCTCTCTCCGTTTATTCCTTTCATTGGGTTTTTCAATCTTCACTATGTGGCTGTCTTCATCCGATGATCGGAGATCCTGCGTGGAGAAGACAGGAGAAAATATCAAATTATATGCCATTCACCTATTGTCTTTCCTTTGAGACAGGGTCTTCTTTGTAGCCCAGGCTGTTCTTGAACTCTGTACAGCTCAGACAAGCTTGTGCTTGCCATCCTCTCTACTCGTGTCTTCCGACTGCTGGGATCATAAGTACTTGTTACTGGACTTGGCTTTAATGACATGTCTTTTTGAAAGTAGGGACATTTGGGAACAGAGGGCATTGGTCAGGATTTTTGACAGAGATATGGGATCATGAGAGAAAAGATGAGACACCTATTTTCTAAAGCTGTACTCCATTGTGAATCTGCCCTTGGTGGACTACTAAAGGTTCTACACAGTAGGTTTTCTTAATAATCTGTGACATGGATTCCTCTCGGCAGTTCGATGATCCCTATGGACTTCTTTCCATAATAAATATCTGGAAATGTATAAAGCAAAATAAGTAAATAATCAAGAAAATTATATTGAGATGCAGCGATGATAGTATTTAAAACAATCATAGTCCCTAGATAAGCATGGATCTAATGGCAATAAAATTGAAATCAGTGATAGGACCTCCTCATTCTAACCCAGGACAGTTCTATAAGGCTATCTTAGATCCCTAGTCCACCACAAGATCAACCATGGCCCGTCCTGTGGCTGTTGAGCGGCTCACTCTCTTATTTTGCCGAGTCCTGCTCTCCCCTCCTCATCTTTGAGCTGCGTTCCCAGCCAAGCTCAGCCCAGCCAACTTCTTACTTCCAAATCTTAATGTGAAAGTCCAAGTCCTGGGCAATCTGGTTTATGACAGCTTGGACAGAAATCTCAGCTACTACTAACATATCTGACACCTTGCATACATTATTCATAATTGTAGTACATGTTAGAGTCCATTGGAGGTTAGCAGATGCAATGATGGATTATTTCCCTCATCCCAGTTCATCTGCTCCTCAATTTCATATGTGGACCTCTTGGTCAGGACTTCTTTCTCTAAAGTTGTGCTTTTCAGTCTGGTAGCTGATAAGATAGGCAGCTCCTGAACATTTGAAAAGTAATTGTTTTTAAATAAACTAGGAGGAGATGAAAATTTCCCAAGCATGATATAGGACATCTACTGAAGACCTATGAGTGACACTACACACAACAGTGAAAGATTAGAAATCTCCTCTAAGATCAAACACAAAACAAGGATGCCTGCTCCTGCCATGGCTACTCAACATTGTGTTCTAGCACAGGCAAACAGGCAAGGAAAAGGAAGAAAAGTAATTCAATGTAAAGAAAATGGTTAAACATAGATTGCATCTCTATTTGCAGATGGCATGCCCTTTTGTATAGAAAATTCTTAAGGCATCTGCAAAGTTCTTACTAGAGGTATGAATAAATTTAGAAAGGTTACAGAATTAAAATTAAAATTTAAGAAAATTAAAATTAAAACTAAAATTAAGAAAACAATTTTATTCATGATAGTATCAAAAAGTAGAACACATTTGTGGATAAATGTTGCTCACTGAAAACAACAAAACATAAAGGTCAAAATAAATGGAAAGATATCCCAGGTTCGTGGATTGAAAACTTAGTCTTATTACAATGGCAATATTTCCCAAATTTATCTACAGAGTTAATATATGTCCCATCAAAACTCATCTTTTTTTTTCTGTTGAAATGGAAAATTTGATCCTCAAATTCATATGAAAATGTCTCAGCACTCAAACCATCTTTCATCGCCTTGGCCTTTACCTCTCTACCACCTTGCCCTCTACCTCTCCACCGCCTTGGCCTCTACCTCTCCACCACCTTGGCCTCTACCTCTCCACTGCCTTGCTCTCTACCTCTCCACTGCCTTGCCCTCTACCTCTCCATTGCCTTGCCCTCTACCTCTCCACCACCTTGGCCTCTACCTCTGCACCACTTTGGCCTCTACCTCTCCATTGCCTTGCCCTCTACCTCTCCACTGCCTTGCCCTCTACCTCTCCATCACCTTGCCCTCTACCTCTCCACCGCCTTGCCCTCTACCTCTCCACTGCCTTGGCCTCTACCTCTCCACCGCCCTGACCTCTATCTCTCCATTTAGGAAGCATCCCAGTGGTGTTGGAGCTTACCTTTTCTTCAGGCATTTCCAGCAGGGGAAGGGCTGGGTGTGTATCCTGGGAGCTTGAAGGCCAGGTAGGGCTGCTTAGCTCTGACTCATACAATTTATATCTGCTGGAAAGAGGCTCTGGCAAGAGAGGGCTGCTGTTGTTGTCAGACATCTCCTTCAGGGGGTGGTCACTCATCTGTCATGCGACTGCTAAGAGAGAATGGGAAAGAACAGATGAATTGGAGTGTGCATGAGGGACTTGGCTAAGGTTAGACGGACATGCAAGGAGGCATGGCACCTGACCTGGAGGGGCAGACAGTGGCATATAGGGGTATGTGTATATAGTTCTTTTATGAGATAGAATCTCGTGTCACCCAGGCTGGCCTTGAATTTGGTCAAGTGTGACCTTGGACTTCCAATCTTCCTATTTCTATGCTTTGAGCTCTGAGGTGACAGGGACATGATCCAGTGTTTTGGGGATGCTAGTGAAACAGTCTACCAGATGAGCTCTCTCCCCAGACCCAGGTGGGACTTCCTTAATCTTCCATTCACAACAGTGGTACCTTTAAAGTATCCCCATTCTTCCATGCCAAGAGTAAAGTCTTCTTATGTTGTAAAAACTCTCCTGAGCACCCAGGCAGTCTCTTTTCTTTTTATCATTTTTATATTTTTCTCCACCATTCATGTCGTCCATTGTGCTATCTCAATATGGTTGTCAGTTGGAAACTTATTTTTACTGTGGTAAACGCAAACAGAATCCAGTACTGGTTGGAGGTCTAAAAGGAGCTCATTTTCTGTGTTGCTAGGGAAACCATGTTGTTTCATTTGGTGTCTAAACCCCGCTCTTTCTTCTGTATCCCCTGGGACAGTTCTTGTCTCTTTCCTCTTGTCCTTCCTCAGAGTGACACAGAGGTACAAAGCCCTGGCATGTTCTACTGGAAGTGTGTACAACCAGGATGAGGGTCCTTTCCCTTCCATGTGGGCCTCCTTTCTCCGTCACGGCTAAGGCTGGGACTTGTGCTGCCACTTGCTCCAGGAACATGCTTTGCTTGAGGTTCCCAGTTTCTTGTTTTATTTCGATGCCTCTGGTAACACTATGCCTCTCTCTCCCATTCAATTATTCTAGCGATTCTTCTCTGGCACCCCCCGCCTTATGTATGTCTTTGTTGACTTTACTGTCTTCTGAGAGTGGCCTTGAACCTACACCCAGTGATCTCCCAGTATGGTTTAGCTTTTCCCTCACTGCTCTGTGTTGCTCCATCTGAGTTGCAGTAAGCCTTCCTTAGGACATAAACTGCGTGCTAGCTGCCATTCCTTATGCTTACTACTACAGGCGCTCCTCAAGGACTGCGCGGGCTCCTTCTGGAGGGGATCATGACCTACCGGTCCCTGCATCAGCACCACTTCCCTGGTTATTTCCTGTCCTGATCCCTCTGAGAGGAATTCTTGTCCTCTACTGTTGCTTCCAGACCACCTCTCCTGGTGGCTACTTGTGTAGCCATCTTCCCTGTGGCTCTCCTTTTTTCTAGCTGCTCATTGCTCATACACACTTCCCAGTCCCTGCCTCAGTAAAGGCGTTAGGGGCTCCAACCAACCATTTTCCTCTCAACACAAACTCAACACCCACTGTTCATTCTCTGGCTTCTCATCTCCGGGGATTCTTTTCATTCCAACTTCCCAGTCACCAGTTGCCACAGTCAAGGCATGGGTTTGAAATTATTCCTGTATGAACTCTCAAAAGTCAGATCTCTCTTCTGGTGCCTACTGCTTATACTTTTAACTCAGTTGCCTCATGACTTAGCTCTTTGACTCCCTGGAGACCTCTGACCACTGACTCTACCGCTGGCTGTCATCCCTTTCCTTTGTGACCAAGTTAGATATCATGGCTTGTCATTTGCCTTTTTGATCTCCTTCTTCCTTTCTCTCTCTCTCTCTCTTATGCTCATGTAGTGAAACCCCAGTGTTTGCAAATCTTAGTCTCCTTCAAAGGTGCTTCCATCCAAATAGTTCTTATTTTAGAGGCTATCCCGCCAAAAACCCTAGAGTCAGACTTATTGTTCCTGTCTCGGTTACCCTCCAAACACAGTAATTCTCTCCTTAAAAATATTCTTATGTTCACAGTCACTATCAGCTTGCTATCACCATCTCCTGCAATCTTCTCTGGTCATTACCACGGACATGCCTGCTTGCCTTTTGATTCTCCAAGCTGTGCTCTGTAGGTCAGCTTCATAAGCATGTCCTAATCTACCAGAGACAGTCCTATACTTAAAACTTGTAATAAAGCCAGGCATGGGGATGTATGTACCCTTGCAATCCCAGCACATGGGAGGCTGAGGCAGGAGGAGCCTTGTAACTTTGAGCTTGGGTTATAATACCAGGACCAGGCCAGCCAGGACTGTCTAAAATAACAAACCAACCAACCTTACTAATTTCCTCCCTCATAAAAGCCTTATATAACTTGAGATCAAAGCTCACATCTTTAACACACAAGCAAGGATCTCTGTCATGTACTGCCACATGATTTAGCTTGTTTCAAGCTTCTGTGGCCCATGGCTCTGGGCTTCAAGCAGGACTCCTGTTGGTTAGTGGATAGTGTTGAGCTCCTTCTAATCGCAGTGACACTGTAAGGGCAGAGCTGTGGCTTTGGAAGGACTGTCTGTCCTTTACTCTTTAATTGGTGGGACTTGTTTCAACCTTGTCAGAGAAGCCTTCTCAGACCCACCTTGGAGTAGAAACAGCCACCAGTCATGACAAGGGGGTTCTGCCTTATGAAAAGACACAGCTGGAGGGTAGCCATTCCCTTAAGTCATTGGGAGACTCCTGAGACCCACAAGGATTTGTCAAGTTTTACATAGAAACAAATACTGGTGGGGTCCAGCATTTTCCCTTATAGCTGATATGTGGATTTTGTATAAATCTCCCAGAGCTCAAGATTCATAAGGACAGCGATTGCTTCTCCTTATTTCAGTGTTTCTGGCTCCTGGCACAGTTCTCAGCATATTTACTGTATGCTGTACTAAATAATTAACATGAAGGGGAAAGTGAAAAGGAATGAAGAAGTGGGGGAGGGAAGGAAAGAAGAAGGGAAAGAAGAGAGAGGGATTTTAATCAAGACTCCACATGGCAGCAAAGACGCCATAGGACAGCAAAAGTGAGTGCGTTTCCCCAGAAAGCTTCACGAATCCTGGTGGATCTTGGGAGTCTCTGAATGACTTAAGAAGAGGGTGGCCACCCCCCCAGCTCTGCATTAGGAGCAGGCAGAGGTCTGGCCATGCCTAGTACCTGGTCGTACTCTCAAGATCAGCTCATTAAATTAGAGCTGAGCTTTATGTGGCTCTACAAACATAAAATTCAGCCTGCAGAGAGGGTATTGCTCGTCTGGAATGGGGTCCTTTCCCTGATCTGACTTTCCAGGTGCGTTTCCACCAAGAAGTGGACACACTGCTGTGGAGGGAGAGGCATGCTGGTTTAGGAAGAAAGCCGAAGTTTAGGAAAAAGCACAAGGACAAAGATATCTGTCCCCAAGTGTTCTCTCCCCCTCTAGTGGCCCAAAGGTGATACAGCATCCTTGGGCCCTTAGTAAAAATTTCAATGGGAACAATAGCAAGGCAGCCAGATGCCCAGAGATGAGAGCCAGCCATCCGTGTATCTGCAAAGACACATGCAAAATCTACTAATGGCCTTGTTGAAGAATAGTAATAGTAAGGTTTTTTTTTAAACCTTACATTTTATTGACTTTAAGACACTACAACTATAAGATACGTATTGATCATTTTGCATACCACCAAAAAAGAAGAAAATCCTGCTAATAAAAATGATTATATGCATCTCGATTGATGCTCATGTAAGGGATGTACTCTCTAAAAGTCGCTTTCTCCTCTTCCCAAGTCTCTGCTGTATGCAGACAATGTTCTCCTAGAAAGTCAAGCTACAGAGCATCAGATAACAATATTTTTGCACTCGCCTACGGTGCGATCTGTACTTGTCAGAGAACCTGCCCATTCAACTGTGGTATCTACAGAAAGCAGAGACTCACAGCACTGAAGTTTGCTGCCATTGTCAAGAGTAGATCTAGCTCTCAACTTGAGCTCCCCTGTCCCTCTCATTGCTTCTTTGGGTCCTAGCTGAGGTCTGCAGAGCTGGTTCTGAGCCCCGGGCTTTGTTCCAGGCCTTCAACCCAGCTCTCAATTTCATAAGCCCACATGGCCTCTGCAGGAACAACATGCTTGCTTCTCCCCTAGGGAACACAGTGTTCCTCTGCCATGGGAATGTTTATCCTGTTAAAACACAGGGAATTTTGGCTTGAGGGCAGTGGTGTGATGTGTGGCAAAAAATGGCCTTGTAAAGAGAAGATCCCAATGCTTGGACCGTGCCCTAGCCACTTACACTATTCGGGCCTCCATGTTGCCTTTTTAAAGGATTCCTAGGACAATAAAAATGCTGACTTAGTTCCTGGCACACAGTAGGCAGTCTGTGTTTTTAATTTTCCTTCAAGCACTCTCAAGTTGAATCATTTTTTTCTTCCCTCCTTTCTCCTCCCCCTCTTTTTTTTTTAATGCTTTTAGCATACAAAATAATTAGGTTCATTAGGACAGTTTCATACATATGTATCATGATATTTTGCTTGTATTTTCCACACTCCAATGTTCCCCTCACCCCAGTTTTCTCCCAAATAGTCCACCTTCTGCTTTCCTGTTTTATACACACACACACACACATACACACACACACACACACACACACACACACACACACACACGAAGGAAAATGTGATATTTTGTCTTTCTTCCTCCCCCCTCATATTGCCCCTTCCTACTTTCACAGATATATTTAAATCTAGATTCTGCATCTGAGAGAAAACACGTGATATTTGTGTTTCTGAGTCTCATTGAATCTTTCGAAAGTTTCTGTAAGGCGTCGCCACTTGGTAGAGCTGAATGTGGATCTCTGCCCCAGCCACGTCCTGACTGAGCCACGTCCTGACTGAGGGCCTCAGAGCCTGTTCCCAGCCCTGCTTTCAGCCAGTCCATTAAACTGGATTCCAAGAACACATAATGATCTGTCTGGCATGCTCCCTCTCTCCTTGGCTGCCCCATACCTTCTCTTCTCCCTCAGAAGTACTGACAGAAAAGGCTATTTGGATCAGCCCCATGTCCATCTGTAATGCCAGGCTTCCCAAACAGACTGGCTTCTCCATTCTCTCTGCAAAAGCCCTTTTTATTGGGTACCTACTGTGATTCATAGCCTTGAGCTGAAAGGCTCCAGGCCTGTCTAAGAAGAGCTGAGTTTGAATGGTGGGGAAGGGGCCACGGGTGTTAAGCACCGAGGGGGAGTAGACGGTGTACAGGGTAAGCCTGGCCAGCTTGCCCTTCCCCAGCTAAAGGCACAGTGGTCCAGTGTTCATGTTAGGTCTTGGATTCATGGGCAAGTAAGAGAATCATACTCCAGACAGATCTTTCAATGGTGTCAGGAATTCCCTGGTGGCTCACCGGATCTTCAGGGATGAAGACAGAGACCCTGGGTCCTTTCCCAGCATTTGGAGAGTGTGATTCCTACTTTATTGATCTGATTGTGAAGTCTTTATTGGCTCTTTTCTCTCAAAGAGTGTTCATTCCTCACATACCCCAAGGCCAAAGGGGACAGGCTAGTGTCCATCCAGAATATTCCTGCTGCCCTATGTGGGCCTGGGCTTGGCCTTGGAGGGTTAGTGGGCAGTCAGTGTTCTCTCCCTACCATGGTCTCTTAGGTCTAAGCATAGTTGTGAGCTGAGTCTCAGACGGTCCATTTACACTGTTCTGGGGTTGCCAAAGCCTTGAAGGAGGAAGAGCGATTAGTGGCTTATTCAAAATATGTGTTGAATGAATTGGCTTTGGGAATCCATGCGGGGAAGATTGCCATACCATTTTACAGCCTTGGGATCCAGGGTCTGGGGCACCTGCTGCTCTTTATCTTGAGCTCTTACTCCTACTGGCTAAGATTCCACAGGTCCCAGAAGGTGCTTGTTTTTAATGTGAATAGCCCAATTAGTGGAAACCCTTGGGTCTTTGAGGCTAACATGGGTCCCTTCATCCCCATCCTCCTGCTAAGCTTTCATCCTTTCTGTTCAAGTTCTGTCCACCATGCTGACACATAAAACATTTCTACTCAGAGAGAAATTAAGGGCTGATTGATCCTAAGCCTCCCTTTCTTTGAGGCAACCCTCTTGGTTTTCTTTTGGCCCCTGACAAGCCTCCAGACCCTGCCATTTTGGTTGGTCACCAGGCAGGTAGATTACCAGGCAGGTAGAGCCAGTGAACAGTTTAATAACTGGGCCAGGGTGAGCTATACCTCTATCAGAGTGGGTTGTGTAAGAGGCTGGCTTGGTTCTGTATTTATTAGGGATGCTCTGAGATTTCCTTGGCAGCTCCAGCCTACCAAGG
>JADRCD010195845.1:34127-45087 GCA_019843815.1 Montemys delectorum | reverse complement strand
CTTTAAGGGCTTGTACCTCTTTATCTGTTTTCTCCTGTATTTCTTTAAGGGAGTTATTCATGTCCTTCTTAAGTTCCTCTATCAGCATTGTGAGATATGTCTTTAGATCCAAATCTTGCTTTTCTGGTGTTTTGGGATATCCAGGGCTTGCTGAGGTGGGAGTACTAGGTTCTGGTGAAGCTAAGCAGTCTTGGTTTCTGTTGGTAGGATTCTTGCATTTGCCTTTCGCCATCTCTTGATCTCTGGTGTTAGAAGTTCTTGGTGTCTCTGACTAGAGCTTGACCTGTCCTTGCCGTCCTGCAACTCCCCTTCAACTCCTGAGTCCTATGCCTCCCAGTTGGTCCCGCCTTAGAAAGGCACCAGAGAGAAAATGGCAGATCTCATCTGAGTCCTTGGGCTGAAGTCCACCCTGGACGCAGGCCCTCCGCTGGCAGGGAGGGGGCAGAGATGGTCGCTGATCCAGCTGTGTCACTCAGAAGCTGAGAGGATCCTATCACTGCAGTCCTGCGACTCCCCTGCAATTCCTGAGGCCTATGCCTCCCGGCTGGTCCCGCCTGATTCCTGGGGCTGATGTCTGCCCTAATAATCTCTATTTTCATTTAAAAACTCTTTGATATCTGTGTAAACTCATTCATTACCTAAAAAGAAAGATTATTTCCAAGTATTTGAATAGTTATAGAGAATAAGCAGAGGACAGCTGTTCCTGATATGCACAGTGCTCCAGGGTTTCTTTTCACTTAGCTTCCTACCTCTCTTCCACATTCTGTCATCTTGGTTGAATATCTTCTATGTGAATATCTTCTATGATTTTAATGACATTTCTGTTAACATCTTTTGCTATTTTCTCCTCCCCTCTTTTCTGTTTTCTGTCTTCCTTCCTCCTCATTGGTTACTTCTCTCCAGAACTGAATACGTACCTGTCACTTATTATTCATTTTCGTAGAAATGCTTTTGCTTACAAATTCTGGGATGCTTATAATGTTAAATTATGACTCAGGTTAGAGGGCTATACTTATAAGCTGTTTTCCAGTGAAAAATACTGCCTTAAGTATCAATGGTGACCTTTTTTGTAATTTCTATCATTTCCATTGGATTGGGTTGTAGTCACAAACCTGTAAAAATTAACATGTAAAACTTAGATTTTGGTCATTTCCCTTTTTCAAGACTTCAAAGTGTGCTTAAAGTTCTTTGCTCTGAGATGCTGGTTTATGAGGTGGGAGGAATATTAGTTAGTTCGGGATCACTGTGAAATGATAAACTTGTAAGGGACTTTATATAGGACAGTGTTATATAATGAACACTCAAGAAATATTACTGTTATGTTTTGACATTCCTATGTAATAATACATAAGAGAAAATCAACTGCTTTCTCATGCTTATTCCCAACTGAATTGGGACTCAAGACATTCATTCCTTAATTTGCCTTGAAAATATATTACCAAGTAATGGCAGCTAATGAAATGGTGTCACACATGCTTTGCATAGTTTTGAAAATGAGCTTTGAATGCAGAAATACAACTCCCCTCTGATTTGCCCAAAGAGATGCTCCTAAGATTGTTAACACTCTAAAAGACAAGGGTTTTCGAATGCAGGTAAGATAAAACAAACTGGGAACTGCAGATTGCCTGTATTATTTATAATTTTCTATATTATTGCTTTAAAATGTGAAAGATCAACTTTTATTATATTTAAACTATTTTTCTTGGGCTTTTTTTAATCCCACGCAGCTGATTCTAATTGGAACTGACACACCCAGGCTTTATAACTCTGTTCTTCCAGTGGAAGCTTTGTTTCACTAAGGTTCAGCAATTATTTCTCATTTAGTTCAATTTCTACTCCTGTTCCTGGAAGTGTTTGTTTTGCTTTTCGGTAGTAGAAGCCGCCTTAGTGCTGGTGTGTGGCTGCTCCTCTATGCTTTCTATTTCTTTTCTTTTATACTACTCAAGTAGAGTTCTCGTATTGAAAACCTGACTCATTTCTACTTCTCTGCCTGATGTTTATCCACATCCTATTGCACATGTAATGTGTACCACAAGGTACCATACATTCTCCTTAATTCTTGTAGTTTATCGGAACCACTTTTTTTGCTATTTCTATTTTTTTCTCTCTTTAAAGCAGATTGTTGTGGACTAGTCTAGACTGGCCTTGAAACTCACAATCATTCCATTTTAGCCTTTTAAACTTGGATTACATGTATGGTTGTGTACACATACTTAGCCCAAGATTTCTCATATGTACTTCCAAGACCTCAATTTTTCAAACCTTTTGGACTTAGCTTCTCAGTACTCATCAGCAGTATGCTCCTTGATACATTCAAAATAAAACCCTGAGTACCTTAATTTGCATACATCTTTAACAGTAACCTGCCTATGACAATTTTATCTTCTTTAATACATCTGGCAAATGCCCTTTAGAATTAGAAGGAGAAAGCTTTCATCTAATTATAATAGTTTACATATGCAAATGTTATCAGATTTAATAATCATGTTTCCCTAGAAATGATGAACAAAGCCACGTGTATTTTAAATGGCTCATAAATCCTGCTGATTAAGTTACTGTCCTGAGACATTTACTATAAATAAATTATTGCCATTTGACTTCTAATATATGCTTTAGCCTACATCTTAAACTGATATCCCTATATTTAAGATTTTTATATGGCTTATAATGAATAAACCAATTCAAGGATATTAAAGAAGATGATCGGATAACCCTTGATATCTGTTGTTTCTCTTTCAGTCTGAACCTTGTCTAATTGGCTTGAACTTATCTACTTTAAAATAACTTTTTACTATAGAATGAATTATGAATCAGAAAGAGTGTACTGTGTTCTGTTATGTGTAAACTGCCGAGTCCAGATGAGTAAACTGTGTAACTCAGGTGAGAACCCCTGCAGTGTGTCAGTGAACTTGTGGTACCCAGCTGATGGGCTGCATTAAGTGGTAAGCTTGGAAAGAACATGACTTTAGCACAGATGCTAATAGCTGAAGAAAATCTTAAAATTATGAGAACGCCTGCTGTTGAATTCTTAGGTAAGATGCTCAAAATAGATGAATCTGAATTTATTGTGCATGTCTGAGTATCAGGAATGATCTGGCCCTTAGAGTTTTCAACATTATCCACTCTAAACACAAGAAAGTGCTGAACTCCGGTGCCCTTATCTCCCTTGAAGAGACTTAGAGTTTAAGGCTCAAAGGAGTAAGCATTTGGCCGTTCAGAAATGGCAGCTGAACCTGAATAATTAGACACATGTTTAGATTGAAGCACTAGCCATCACTCTTCTACACAGGAGGTGTCAGCCTGCCCCCACGCAGGGATGTTATTTGAGGTGGATGGGGTAAATGGAGAGGCAATTGATTATAAATTGCTCTAGAAACATGGAAAGGGATCAGTTGTTAGGTACTCCAGCCAGGATAATTTTGCTTCAATTTGAGGAGATTGTTTCTAACAATTAAGCTATCTAACCAAAGAACAATCTATCTACTCAAGCAAATGAGAAGCCTATTGCTGTAGGCATTTGAGATGAACTCCAAAGACCATTCCTCAGACATGCTAGGAAACACTGCTGAATGGGTGTCCCTCATTACAGATAGAGCTTTACTTACATTAAAGACTTGAGTTGGGGATGATGACATGAAGAAGAGACAAATTACTTGGACTTCAGTATTTACATCATACCTTCTTAACACTGAATTCTTATGAATATGGGCCATTGACGTTCAAGGCTAGCATTTCTCGCAGAAGTTACTTTTAGAGAGATTTCTAATTGACTTTCATATTCAAAATGATGGGCAATGATTGGCTAGAGCTCTGATGATTTAAGCTTTCTTAATACTTAAGATTTGTTTCCTATTAGTGGTGCTTTTGAAAGCATCATCATTTCTGGAATATAATTGTATGTGAATATTTATTTTATTCAAATAGCACCTTGACCTATGCACATTCATTTATTTGAAAGGCTTCTGAGTTCTCATTAGACATGCCAAAATGCCAGTGAATAATTTGGGGTGAATTCGACTGCTCTTTAAGACTGGAATATAATTAAGTTTAGGCAAGTGATTAGGAATTGCTGAAAGGGTCTGCCATCCCCTATCTTCAAGCATATCTCACTTCTTTCCTTTAGCACTCTTGTGAAGCACAAAAATTTTCCTACTCATCTGTGATTTCCATTAAGAAAACTATTTTTCCAGTGAAATTTTATATCCTGAAACAAATTTAATTCTATGTATGAGTGTCGAACCTTAAAAACTGTTTCTGGGAGATCCCACTGGGTGTTTATGTACTGATGCGAACTAATATAAACTGTTCTAACATTTTATCTTGGATCCAAGCGCAGCCCATAAAATACTCAGCAACTCATGCAACAGCAACTTCAGATCATTCCCACGGGCTCATTCCCACCTCATTTGCTTTGTATTTGGAGAAGAATAAAGCCCTAGAAAACATTTAACTTTCATAAGAGTACAAAGATGATATATAATAGTAGCCAAATAACAATATTAGCCACGATTTAGTTCTGTTCCCCTCAAGCGATTTTCAAAGTATGTATATAACCCTCATCTTCCTTTTATAATCATATATAGCAAATTGGGTTGCCATTGTCAACAATAGTTCAGGACATAGTGCTAATGAAAAAGATTTTTCTAATATTTTGAGTAAAAGAAGCCTTGTGGGATATAATACTTCTATTAAATCTTTGAGAAGTTCTTACCATGTCTTTTCATCAAAATCATTACCACTCCTTCCCCTAACTCTCCCCAGGTTCATCCCACTTCCTTACCCCCCAGTACCAGTTATCTCATTTGTATTTTAAACAACCCACCAAGTCTAGTTTAAGCTGTCTGTGCACTGTGGGTAGGGACCATCCACTGGAATCTGTTTAACCTGCTGGAAGAACCACACTGTTAAGGAAACAGCTCTGCTTCCTTGACAAGCCATCAATTGTCAAGAATACCTCAGTTAGTGGAATGGACTCATAGCCTTTTTGCCTCTAAGCTAAAATGTTGAATGGCTTGATCTCATGTACGTCTTGTACAGGGAATCTCATTTGTTTTGAGTTCATGAATGTTGTTAGTTAGTTTTTCTGCCAAGTGTAGAAGATGGTGCTTTACTCTGGTATTCCCCAGACTCTGGCTCTTACAATCCTTCTGCCTCTGTCTGCAATGGTTGCTGAATCTCGAGGGTGGGAAGGGTGATGTAGATATCCTACTTGTGGTTGAGCGCTGCACTGACACTTAGTGTCTACACTTCAATCAGGTGTGAGTTTTCTCATTAAGTACCATCTACTGTGCAAGGGAGATTCTGAGATGAGTCCTGAGATCTACATTAATCAGTGGGTACAGACGTAAATTTGGAGAGTAGCTTGATATTATGTCAACCTAAATAATAATAGACATAGGTTCGTCCTGGGCCTGTAAGCTTCCCAACAATTTGTTCTTGGACAGCTTTACAGTACCAAGTTTATATTTCTTCTTATGAACTCTTGTGAAATGGACCTTAAATCTAATAGGAATGTGGTTGATTGCCCAGTAACATTCATGCCAGTATTACAGTTGTGGAAATATCATTCCACGTTGGCCAGTATTGTAGTTTACAGAGTTCACACTTATTAAAGACTATTGGTGACATCTCCTCCAGCAACCCTGTAGCAACTTCACATTCTATGAAAACTACCAACAAAGAAAATTCCTGTTGATACCACCTTGATTTCTCAATGTCCTATTACAAAGATATGTGGTATCTTAAACAACGTGGTCTTACAGTCAAGTTCCAGTGGACAACAAAATGCAATGGTAACAGAATGTATTGTTTTGGTATTCTCAGTGACAAAACTGGACAACATCTTAGTGAGAAGTATCCCATACTCTACACTGGGGTTTTTATTTGTTGATCTATTTGCTCTGTGGCTTCTGGGGAACATACTATCCCTTCTATATGAAAGCTCCAGTTAAACTTAAATGTATGCATGTATGTATGCATGCATGCATGTATGTATGTATGCAATGTATGCATGTATGTATGCCTGTATGTATGCATGCATGTATGTATGTGTACAATGCATGCGTGTATGTATGCCTGTATGTATGCTTGCATGTATGTATGTATGCATGTATGTATGCATGCATGTATGCACATATGAAGCTTATAAAACAAGAAATTCCCATATGGCTTTTCCAAACATCTTTATTGATAGCTATACCTCCCCAATCCTGTCAAATATCATACTCTGTCTCTTCCCACTTACTACACTCTCTCAATTAGAGTTTCCTTCTTTTATATCACATGTGTTTTACTAACACCACCCCCCTTATGAAGTTCCCCTCTCCACCAAGGGACACTTTAAAGAGACATATAGTTTGCAAAAGGATGTAGCTGGGCATCTCAGTCACTTAGAGCTCAGAGGTGAGGAGCTGTCCCTGTTACCTCTTCACTCTCTTCCTCAAGCTCAGTGACAGGTCAGCGTATTGACATCTTACACAGTTTAGTGACTATCCGGAATCCTATGCCCAAATGCCAACTTCTTTCTCGTTTGCATGCATTATATATTTTAAGTTAAACAAAAAAATGCCTTTACTATTGTCATATAAACTCTATTTTAAGTAAAATATGAATTGGCAATTTAAGCACTAAATCTTTGTATATGTGTTATTATCCTCTATTTTCATTTGGCCAAAGTAACTTGAAATGTGTGATAAAAGCATTAAATTTTATGTTGCTTTTTGAAAATCTCTCCTTAATTTTTTTGAAATTTAGTTTTTTGCTAGAAGAAAATATAGGTAATGCAGAATATAATAGAAGTATGGAAAAGAGTTTCTTACTAAGACTCTATTGCCAGGCTACCTGCCTGCCTCCCCACTGGGGCATCCTAAGTACAAGCAGCTCAAGGGAGGCAGAACACAGTCTTTAATGGGATCCCTTGCCCATATTTCCCCAGGTGGGGAACAGTGGAGTCTGGGATGATTGCTGAAATGCCCTCGTGAGGAGGGCAGAACCCAGTATGGTTTGGAGTAGGTGCTAAGAGTACAGAGGGTCTGAGAGAGAGAAGGCCTTCTCTGGGAGATCTAGGTGTAGCTCTTTACAACAAAGACCTCTGTTCTCAGTGATCGTGGATGAAGAGACGGTCTTTGCTTGCCCAAACTGCTTTATTTGATGGCAAATATAAAGGTATAAATCTTACTCAGGGTGAACCAGGGATTGAATGCCTTCTGCAGGAAGTAATGCCCAGGAAGTGAAGCTCTTTGGTTGAATAGTCAGGGTCTATATAGATACCTCATTAGCATGGAGAACTCCAGGTTTTTATGCAGCCTCACTGATTGCCATGGTCCTCCCAGTAGGGTGTTGTGGTTACATGTTACAGAGCAGGTAGAGTTTGGCAGAAAGCTGGCCCTATGCTTACCTTACTCAATTCTGAAATTCACAGGGTTTGGGCTCACACAGCCTTACTAGTTCTTCTGTCTGGTGGCACAGTCCACTTGCCCCATATTCCATTTGTTCAGGAATTGAGGCAAACAACCTGGCTGTCTCATTAGATGTAGAAAGACCTTTGAAAACAATCTAATGCCCCTTCTTGATAAAAGTCCTGGAGAAATTAGGGATTCAAGAGAAATATCTCAACACAATAAAGACAGTTTACAGCAAACCCATAGCAAATATCAGCTTAAATTGAGAGAAATCCAAAGAAATTCCACTAAAATCAGAAATAAGATAAGGCTCCACTCTCTCCATACCTGTTCAATACAGCACTTGCATATTAGCTAGAGCATGTAAACAACTAAAAGAGATCAAAGGGATACAAATAGGAAAGAAGTCAATTATTTTTATTTGCAGATGGCATGATAGTATATATAGGCCACTCTAAAAATTCCACTGGGAAATTCCTAAAGCTGATATACATTGTCAACAAACTAGCTGGATAGAAAATTAAGTCACAAAAATGGTAGTCTTCCTATGTACAAATGACGCACAGACTGAGAAAGAAATCAGGAAAGCACATTTCACATTAGCCTCAAAAATTATAAAACTTCTTGTAGTAACTCTAACCAGGCAAGGGAAAGACTTGTTTGATGAAAACTTTAAGACATTAAAGAAGGAAATTGAAGAAGATATCAGAAATTGAAAGTTTTCCCATGTCTATGGATCAGTAGAATTAATAGTATAAAAATGACCATCCTGCTTAAAGCAATATATACATTCAATGCAATCCCCAACAAAATTTTAACACAATACTTCATGGGTCTTGAAAGAACAATTTCCTATAAGAAATAAATTGCAGTTTTTCCTCCCTGTGTCTGCTCCCATAATGATGACTCAGAGACTACCTGAAGTGAATCTTCCCTGATTCTATCCTGAGTTTACCTACCTGCTCATTTACACCCATCTCCTCAGCTTTTTCAGGCAAATCTCTTCTTTGTTCTTTTTGTTTGTTTGTTTTTAACTTTTGTTTTATTGGGAATTTTTTTTGGAATTTTTAAAGACTTTATTTTAAATTGTGTGTATGTGTGTCTATGTGGGTATATTAGGAAAGAGTGTCCACGGAGGGTAGAAGAGGAGGCCAAACCCCCTGGAGCTGAACATACAGGTGGGTATGAGATTCCTCACATAAAATCTGAAAGAAACTAACTTAGTAAAGTGAGAAGTGCACTTAGCTTCTGAGCATCTCTCTAGTAATTGCAATGGAGTTATACTCAGCAATAAAGAACAAAATGATTTTACTTTTAGAAAACTAGATGAACTGAACATAATTATATTAAGGGAAGCAATCCAGTATCTTAGTTAAGGGATATTACTGTAGAGATAAGTCATAACCATGTAACTGTTAATTGTGAAAACATTTAATTAGATTTGGCTTGCAGTTTCAGAGACTTAGTCCATTATCTTCATAACAGGCTCTTTCAGTCCTGGCCTGCTTCTTCATCAGCATCTGCCTCAAATCTCTCGCTCCTCTCACTATTTCCCAGGATCCTCTCTTCCTACCAGTGTCTCACTTCTCATTTCCTGTCTCAGTTTATTGGCCATCGGCTTTTCTATTGACAGATGTTGCTAATAAGAGATTCTTTCTATAATTTCTAGCTTTAAATGAAAACACACAAAAAAGAGGATAGCTAAAACAATAATAAACAATCAAATAAGTTGGGAATACCACCGTTCATGACCTCAAATGGCATTACAGAGCTATTGTAGTACAAGCAACATGGTAGACACACACACACACACACACACACACACACACACCACACACACACACACACACACACAAACATACACACGAGACACATGGAGCAACAGAATCAAATTGAAAGCCCACACATAAATCCACATAATTATGGAGATCTGAATTTTTATATAAAGGGCCATAAGTACACACTGGGGAAAAAAGACAATATCTTCATCAAACAATGTTGGAAAATTTGGATGGCTGAATGTAGGAAAATGCAAGTAGATTTACATTTATTGACCTGCATAAATCTCAGTTGCTAATGGATCCAAGACCTTAACATAAACCCAAATACACTGAACCTGATGGAAATGAAAGTGGGGACTAACCTTAAACTCACTGGCACAAACTTTTCTGAACAGCACACCATTAGCAGAAGCACTAAGAACAACTCCATCAACAAATGGGACCTCATGAAACAGAAGAGCCTTTCATGGTAAAGGACACCATCGTTAGGTCAGAAAGGTAGCCCACAGAATGGGAAGATAATTTTACCAACCTTATATCTGACAGGGGGCTAATATCCAAAATATTAGAACTCAATATCAAGACAACAAAAAGTCTCAATTTAAAAAGGGGGTACAGATCAAACAGAATTCTGAAAAACAGAATCTCAATGTCCAGGAAACACTTAAAGAAACTTTAAACATCCTTGGCCATCAGGGAAATTCTAATCAAAACTGCTCCATCTTACATTAGTCAGGATGGCAAAGATAAATAAACTGAATGACAGCTCCTGCTGACAAGGTGGTGGAGTAAAGGGAACTCTCACTGTTGCTGGTGGAATGCAAACTCATATGGCTACTATGGAAATCAATGTGGCAGTTCCTCAGGAAGATGGGAATTGATCTGCCTCAAGATCCATCTCTACTCCTCTTGAGCAAAATTATATCAAAAGGACATTTCATTATACCACATAGGTACTTGCTCAATCATGTTCATTACTGATCTATTCATAATAGCCAGATATTAGATACAACCTATATATCTGCCAGTAGATGAATGGAAAAAAATACACGATACATTTACACAATGGAATATTAATCTGTCATTAAAAATGAAATAATGAAAGTTGATGGTGAATGAATGGAACTGTTTTTAAAAATCCTCTTGAGTGACTTAACCCAGACCCTGAAAGATAAATATGCTTTGTACTCCCTTGTATGAAAATGTTAGCTCTTAAACCAACGATACGGAAGCTACAATCTGAAGAACCGCAGAGTTCAGATATAGAGGACTCGAGGGGAGGGCAGGCATTCATAGCAGGATAAATAGAATAGGTAGTTATGGATGTGCCAACCAGGTGAGTGGAAGAATAAGAGGATCAAATAGGAAAGGGGAGGGAAAGGGTGATGAAGGAGGTAATATAAGGAGAGATGCCTACAATTTAACAAAAGAAAATGGGCTCTTGAATTTTGGAGCTATTAGGGAAATAAATACAGAAAAGGGGGGATAAAATAAGATTAATGATATTGGAAAAACATAAGTAACCATATTGTTATTTTCAAAAATGTTCAATAGTACACATAAGTCTGTATATGTAATATAACAATGTATATATAATATATTACAATGTTCCCTACAAGAATCAAGACTATCTAACAAAAACCTCTGCAGAAGGTACCAGAAGTCCTCTTTTGATTAGGTTCTCTAGACTGTCTCAAAATGAAAACAGAAACACACACACACACACACACACAGAGAGAGAGAGAGAGAGAGAGAGAGAGAGAGAGAGAGAGAGAGAGA